>CAKOAT010647376.1:19996-107123 GCA_932364175.1 Eruca vesicaria subsp. sativa | reverse complement strand
AGGGACATCGTTAACTGAGTCAATCCCGACAATACGGCCCTTTTTCCTAGGGACGACCTGTAAATAAAAATATTAATAACGTAAGGAAAATTTTAAATAAATAATAAAAATTAATATATTAAAACAAATTATTTACCTTCTCGTAAGTATTGGTGAATCTAATGAATGTTATTAATGATTGAATAATGTAATGTCATAAATTCTATTAGATGGTTCATTTTAAAATATCACACATGAAGTGAAGTCATGACTTCTCTTTTAATATATAAGATAAATATCTAAAAAATAAAAGACTCCTAATTCAAATAGACCATTAAAAAGAAACCATGTCGTTCTCTCTCTCGCCTCTCCCAACTAGAAGAAAGAAGAAACTCTAAATTGGTGGTGCCCCCGACGTCCGGTGTCCATTCCCGGAGTCGGGGGTCTTTCTCCTCCCTCATCTCTGTTTTTCCTTTGCCCTCTTGGGGAGTCCATGTCTTCCCGGTGAGATGCGTGGCGCTTCTGGTGTACGGCGGAGGCTCCTATCTCAGATCTGACCGAAGCGGAGCTGAGCTGAGCTACGTCGGAGGAAGTCGGAAGCTTGAACGACGGCGAGCCGTTCAAAGTGGGACTCCTAAGAAGGGTCGCCGTTTAGGGTTTGTTCTTTGCGGGCTGACGATCTGGTTTCCCTTTTGATTTGTCTGACCCAACGACGAGATGGTGGTGCGTGGCTTCGGCAGTGACTCATCACCACACCATGTAGTCTATCTTCTGTTTCTACATGAGTTGTTTTCTTGTTGCAGATGAAAACGATGACCCTATTCACACACTTACAGGTCACAAAGGTAACGACTTTTTATGATCACTCAACATATTTTATGTTTTCGTGAAACTAAGAATGTTAGTAGCACGTGGGAGCTTAACGGATTGGCATGTAGCCCAACGGATCCAACCCTTGTAGCAATAGGAGGTGGAAAGGACAAAGTCTTTCTCTGGAAAATTGGCAATGGAGATTGGGCTGCTGAGCTTCTAGGTCACAAGGTCCTCTCTAGCTTTTAGGTACGATAGACAGTTACTTGCTTCTGGAGGATTAGATAGTGTCGTTCAGATCTTTGACACATCGTCAGGGACCTGGAAGTCTTCCGTAGAAAGTCAAATTTCTGACACAGATTGGTCAATTGCAAAACTAACTTGTTTATCTGAGAAGACTTCCAGGTAAGTCTTCTCGAATTTTTTTTGCCAACAAAGAAAATTGGAAAACTTCCACAACAGTCTTCTCTAAAAGACATACAGAAAGTCAATTGCAAAAATAACATATTCTTTGACCAGAAGACTTCCGTGGAAGTCTTCTCGAATGATAAGACTTACGAAGACTTAAGTGTAAGTCTTCTAGCGAACAAATCTTGGAAAAAAAAATTCATACCTTCAAGCCCTGAGCGAACTTGCTTAGTTCTCCAAGCACACACAATTTCACCAGAACAACTACTCAATCGTTAATGACGAGAAATCATGAGCTTGAATGACTATATTTCCCTTAAAAACTATAGAATCAAAAATCATGGCATTTTTACGATGAATATAGTTAGAAAGTGAGAGAGATGTAGTTTTTGGGCATAAAATATAAAAAGGAATGAGTAAATTTCATTTTAGATGCACTAAGAGCTTCGTTTGGTTGTTCATGGTTGTTGGATGAATTGATGGAAATTACATTTTCGTGATTAATTGATGAACATGAGGATGAGAGAGTAAAAAAAAAATGACATTTTCGTGAATTTGGCAAATGAAATGTCATTTTTTTGGCAAATGAAATGTCCAAAAAAAAGGTTAGTTTTGTGTTTGACTTGGATTTTGAGTCACTTTTGAAAAAAAAACCTTAAGTATATGCTGGCACATATAAAATATGATTAATTATAGGATGACATGTATATAATATATAAGAGGGCATGAAAAACAAATAGCATCATATTTTTTTAAATAATCAAACTCTAGCTGCTTTCTATAGCCCCATAAATTAATGTGTGTATTTAATAGCAGTTAATGGAGATTATATTTTGATTCTCTCATAAAGGTAATATCAAGAGATGAGTTGATTCTTGTATGTTACATAAGTAAACGTAAAATTAAATTGTCATTATTGAAAAAATCAGCCAAAGACGTAGTTTAGTGAGAAATCCTCAATATATAAGGTAAAATTGTAAGAAAATGTTTCATTCTTATATTTATGTTTTCATGATTAAATTGTTCTATATACTGTTCATTTTTTTTACTTTGTTTTCAAAATAAGTATATAGATTACTTTTATAAAATTGTGTCCTCCCCATCTTCTTTATAAATTATATAATGTTTTTTTTCAAAAGTTAAGTTATGATGTCAATATTATTGTAACATAATCAATTTATTATAGATGTTTAGATTTTTACAAGGTTTTTAGACATTTTGATAGTAATATTTATATCACCAAGATGAAATCAAGTATATTTTTTTTTTTATTATTTTTTTATGGATAGTTAAATAAGTAAACATTTTGATAGCCATTTCTCTTGTTCTCATAGCAATTTGAAATGGCGGTTCTTCGGCGGTGGTGTTTGTCTGGCCAGATATGTGGAGTCTATTAGGAGTCTTTGAATAGAAGTCTCTGGTGTTTCTAGACCTGCGCTCTATATCATCTGCGCTGGTGGTGGTCTATGTCTGTAGTGGCTCACTGGCTCTTACGGTTGTAGTATATAAAGATCCTACAAAGTTGGTCTCCGATATTTGGAGTTTGGAATTCAATGGTGAGATGGTGACAGTGGCAATCCATTGATCTTCCTTGACTCCTTGTCTGGTGTTGGTGGTGTCGATTGAGCTCTGTCGCTGATCTTACCAATGGCATATAGCTGTGTTTTTGGTTCTATTCATCAGTGTTTAGGCATTGTGTAAGTAGTGGTCTGATATCTTGTTTCTATGTTTGGTGCTGATTATTAAGACTTTGGTTCTCTGTCTCGTTGGAGATTGCTGGTGGAGTTTCTGTAACGAACGTATGCTTGTCATCCATTCAGTTTTTTCTTGGTTCTTGTCAAAGGGGTTAGGCATTGTTCCTTTGTTTCATAGTGGTTTCTATCTAGGCATTTACTGGTCGTGTCCTTTGTTGTCCGACTTTGCCGCATTCAGAAGTTTTATGAAGATCAGTAGGTCTTACCTTGCCGGATTATGAAGTCATGCGTTCTTGGTGATGGAGAGATGGCATTTATCATTGTGAGAGAGGTAAAAAAATACCTCTGTTAGTATGGCTCTCTCACAATCGCAAGATCCTTCTTGGATCTTTGAAGTTCTTACCCACATTTATATTGGATTTATCTAGGGATGTCTACTGGTGTCTTCTTTGAGTTTATGTTGTTGGTCAGTTTGGTTCAGACTTGTAGAAGTATTTTGATTGAGTAACAAGCACTAAAAATGCCTAATTAAGTATATTTAAATTTAGTACTCAATGTAAGCACAAGCTTTATCAAGTTTTCTAAATTAGTGAACATATTTAAAATTTGGTAAATATATATATTGGAAGTTAATTATTTTAACTAAAACTGACAAAAACAATTTTTATTACATTTTCAAAAAATGGTATAAATTATTATTTCAAAAAATTAAAAAATAATTTACGAAATTAATGCAATCATATTTGAAATTTAAATCAAATAAAAACTAAAATCACTATCTAGAATTTCCAAAAGCTTAATTTTACCATTAAACAATTCCATCCTTTATTGTTATCCAAACTGAGAATTATAAAATGTGGAAGCACCGTGACCTAGTAATAAGATGTAAAGGCTTCTACACCAGGAATGGGGTTCGAATCCCAGGCTACGCAGTTTATACACCAAGAGAGTTTCAGTTCCTGAAAAAAGGGAATGGTGAATTATGCTGATTATTGTAGAAAAAAACTTACAAAAGATTTTCAGCATGGCGCAAGGAATACCATCAGGAATAGATCTCATAGGGCGGCTCAAGATGATGCAGTCAAACGTGAATCCGCATAAGACATGTAGAATTGCATACATAATTAACCAATGTTAAAAAAAAACAAAGAGAATTATAAAGAACTAACCCAAAACCGTAAATATCAAAAATATAATTATTTCAAAAAAGGATCTCTCAATTTTTTACAGGAATGTCACAAGTATATTTTTCCTTATTTCGTTTTAGTTGGTCTTTTAAGTTTTTCACAATATTAAGAAAATATAGATTTTTTATTATTTAACTTGGTTACTTAAAAATAAAATAAAAAAAAACTATTTCAACCAATAAAAATGCGGTATTTTATAACTGATCACAAATTTCAAATGATATTAAACTTATCTAAAATAGTGAGAAATTTACTAATTATGAAACAAAATAGTGAGAACATTACTTATCATGATTACAAACTAAAAATATATGTTTACACTATTTTATAGTGCTCATAACAAAGAATCCAACGATTCCAAGATCCGGTCATTATGACTATCAAATTGCTCGGAAAAGCCATTGGAATATTGGCCATAGACATTTATCAAAAAAGAAGTTATACCAATCCCTTCCCCCACATGAATAAAAATGATTCTAAACAATAGATGACTCGATAAACTTGATAGACTTGAGTACCTAGATAAGACTTAATAAGAGTCAAAAAGACTCGATAAAAGCAAATTTTGAGAGTATAAACAAAGAATACACTGCATGATGAGTTGGTAGCATTTCCAGTCTTAAACTAGTCATTGTTAATAGATATCATATTTTACTCCAACATGTGGTGAACATGATGTATTGAAACCTCTGGACTTTGGTGTAAACTGAGAGCATAGCTATAATACAGTTTCATTTTTTTCATAAATTAGATTCTATATTCAACATGTGGTGAACATGATGTATCGAAACCTCTGGACTTTGGTGTAAAGTGAGAGAATAGGTATAATACAGTTTCTAATAAATTTAAAAAATCATTTTTGAATTTCAAAAAGAAAAATTGCAAACAAAAATTCGAAAACTATAAAAAGTTTGAATTTAAAAATATATAATTCGAAATTATAATTTTTTTATTTTTATTATTTATTTATATTTATATATCTATATATCAATGGTTAGTAGGATTTTTATACCCTTTTGATAAAACATATTTTGATCATTTTCTTAACTGAGGATTTTTTTGGTGATAAAAACCTAAAATAAATTATTTGAGAGAATTATCCTACATATAATGATTTTGAAGAAGGAAATATAAATTTTTAAACAAAGATTTTATGCAAATTCTTGTTGGTTGAAATAGTTTTGTTTTAACTTTATTTTTACATAGCCAACATAAATTGCATAAAATTTGTATTTTTTAATATTTGTGAAAAACCTTAAACAACAACTAAATCATAAAATCTGCATATAAGATAGTGAGAACATCACTTATCATGAAACAAAATAAAAATATTTAAACATTATTTAAAGTTATACGGAGGAAGCTTATCGCTTTCATGCATTTCCATCAGAATTGCTGTCACCGTTCTTGGTAAAACCAAAGCCAATCACATAACGGAAAACAAACACAAGCGCTATCACACACACTACTATGGCAAGGACTAACACACATATCAATCATACTTCAATGGTAAAGATAACTATAAGAGTTTTTTGTTCTTGGTCTCTGTCAGAATTTTCAACATACAAACTACAAATAATAAAAATTAAGATACAATAATATAATATAGTAGATGGATAAAACTGGACTTGAGCAAAATCAATATTATATTTCTTTCCTTAGTTTTTTAGACGAACGTAGTGTGCAGATTTGAATATGCTTAAGAATTTGAGGATATAACCGTTTATATATTCAATCTGACAGTACTTGAGAATTAAAACATGTCAAATCTATATATATGCTATACTGCTAGACAAAAAAAAAGAAAAGAAAAGAAAATAAATTGTTGTACTGAATGTATATTTCCATAATAAGATGATCATGGTTTTTATAGCCCCATAAAATAAGGTGTGCATCTAATATCAATAAATGGAGATTATATTTTGATTCTCTCATAATGATGATATACTATGGATTTTACCCATTATTAGCCATGGTATACAAGTGTTTTAAGATATATTTATTATGTTTTGGAGTATTGTTAGAGTATTTACAGGTTTAGGTACATTCTAGAGAAATATGGTGATTTTGGTGTCTTTTGGAGTCTTTTAAGTGGAGAATTGAACAGACGTATCAGATGTTTAGCTATGTATTAAGACATTCCCACCGTTAGATTTCTCCCATCTTCTTGTACAAGACAGAGTTTTGAGTTAGCTTTCCAATGCCACCGGTATGAGGTCAATCAGCCTCTTGTAGCAGAAGTTATGCTTGTTTTACGGAAGTGTAGTCAGTCTGCCTCGCGAGAGGAAGCTATCGAGAAGATAAAGAAAAATCAATCGATGCAACACTACTTGTGTCGATCCAAGGAGACCACATAACGTGGATCGAGTATGTTTCAAGACAAACTTAAGCCCAGAAGAAGCTTAAATTACCAGAATGCCCTTAGACGACCAGAAACCCTATTTATGTTATTTGCAAGCCATTGTTGACGGCAAAGCTTCTTTTGATTAATTGTTCTTAGTTCTAGAAGAGAAGGGAGGAACTCCATAAGAGTCCTCCTGGAACTCCTTTGGTTCTTTGTTAGTTTTTTATATTTTATATCTATTCTATTATATTCATCAATTCTTTCTATGATTTCTGTGACAAACTTCATGCTAGAGTAGATCCACCTGTTGGTTTAGGGTTTAAATAGGTTAGAGAGATTTGTCCCAACTATAGGATTGCTAGTTGTGATACTTATTAATAGGATGTTCTTAACCCTCATGGTTCTAGAGTAGCTAACTAGAAACATTGTATCACCGATTACTTAGGTTGGATTAGAGATATTTAAGCATTTCTGATAGTCCTGAACACATCCCTATTAAGCTAAGATTCTTAGAAATATAACGATAGTTTGATTTAGTATTCTTTAGTTAGTTTATGTTAACTCGTGTGTAATGCTTTACCGGATTCATCGATCGATATTTCAACAGGAAATCGATCGATGATGAGTTTAGTGTATCGACTGGTGTTCCTACTGAATAATCGTTCGACACTATCAAGTATGACCAGCCGGTCATTAGACTATTTATCCAAACAACAGTTTAATAAATTAGTTAATTAAGATAGTTAATGCTCTATAGTATCTTTCAAGCAATTGAATAGCTCCTATATGATTATAATCCCAATACCTGAATAAAAAGCCTAAGTCTAGCATTTTTTCCATTTAAGTTTCAAGAGTCTTTATTTCCATTTTCAATTAAGTAATTGTCTTGCTTGATTGGAATATTTCATGTTTACTTATTTACTGCTTTATTATTTATTTACTATCTTATAATTATTTGCCTAGATTATTAATAATGCTTAGATTTAATTGGTTCCCTAACTCCTCGTGATTCAATATCTAAGTACTACAACTGAACCTTTTATTTGAGAGAGTAATTAACTCCTCAGGATAATTTGAGTGATATCAAATTTGGCGCCGTTGCCGGGGAGCTTTCATTGCCATTAGATCTTATCTAGTTAGTTTTTTTTTTGTCTGGGCACTTATGCTATTACAAATTATGAGAAACATTACATAGACGATATTACAGCCGACAATTCTACCTGCCTTATGCGGATTCACGTCTGACTGCATCACCCTGAGCCGCCCTATGAGATCCATTCCTGACGGTACTCCTTGCGCCATGCTGAAGATCTCTTGTAAGCCTTTTCTCCAAATTTTTTTCTGCATAAATCGCCTTCTCCAAGAATTGAAACCTAGAAATTGCATAGTCTGGGGTTTGAACCCCAGACCTGGGTGTAGAATCCTTAATCCCTTGACCATTAGGCCACGGTGCTTCCACCACATCTAGTTAGATTTAGTCTAGGTTATTTTATTTATTACAAAAACTCATAAAAAAGTTTCTTCTATTTTAGGTGTATACATCTTAGTACCATAAAGCATGAAGAGAGGATTTATGATTCCTACGAGGAAGGAGCATGCGGGTCTTTACACAATCCGTAAGCATACACGGGAAGAATCGATCAACACCCTCCAAGCAACATCGATCGACAGAGTACAACATACATCGATCGACCCAAAATCACACAAATAAATCGACAACGCCCCGCCGGAAGAAGGTAAGTCCTTGTTAACCACACAAATTAATGAGAAAGTAGGTCAAACCGAATCAATAGGTCAATTAGGCAATTCGATTATCCAAGCTAAAGATAAACAGGGGACTGGAATCACTGTGAATTTAAAATCCACCTTTAATAAAGGTGAAGAAATAAAATTTCTCTCGCCAGACTGCTTAAACCTTGTTCTCCCGAAATCGATCGACATAGTACACACCGTGTCGACCAATACTGTTCTCCAGAAATCAATCGACACAATTCTTTCCGTGTCAATCGATACTAATCTCCCGAGATCGATCGACAAAATTCATTATGTGTCGACCGGTACTGTTTTCCCCGATTCTGTCTACACTCCCTTGATCGACACATATCATTATGTGTCGGTCGACATAATTCATCTCTCGTTGATCGACACCAACATTTCATCATCGATCGACACTACTCACAGAAAGACAGAGAAGGTTGACTTTGAGCTGGAACCGATGTATATCACTCTTATGAGTCAGCGTCCCTTTTATGGCCATCCTTACGAGAAACCAATGAATTATATCGATATGTTTGAAGAAATGGTTTGGTCTCTCTTTAATGAGATCCCTGAAGACCACCACTTCTGCAAACTCTTCCCATACACCCTTGCTGGAGAAGCAGCATGTTGGTTCAACGAATTGCAACCAGAATCCCTCAAGACCTGGATTGATATCACGAGAGTATTTTTCAACAAATTTCTTTATGATACTCCAGAAAGCTAAAGATCGTGATGGGGTCAATGACGAGATATATGGTATAGGATGATGAGCAACATGGATCAGGAGGGTCGAGTAGAGTGGAAGAAACCGGTATTGATGATACGACCTCCAAATCGATCGATACTATAACACCAAAATCGATCGATACCATGATCCCATCATTGATCGACACTAATAATCTGATGTCGATCGATGTTGTTCATCTGAACATTATTTATCAAGTCTCAACAGATGCCACTTGCGTAGAGGAGAAGGTTGAAGTGCTCATACTTAAGTTCAATGAGAATAGGATGTTAAGAGACGAAGAAGGTCGCCCTCGCAACAGCTCAGGATAGTTGATTAATGCACACGGTGCTGTGATCCCTGATGTCATTTTTGTTGCTGATATTAATGACTTCGATCTTAGCCGTGAATGGTATGATTGGACAGCTCAGAACTCTTTTCAACGTTTGCCTCATGAAGATCCCAAGCATCACATCGCAGAGCTTAGTGATCTAGTATCAAGAAGTGACCAGAATGAAGTATCTGAATACCACATGCTCTGCAAGATCTTTCCCTATTCTATCTCCGGAAATGCATTTAGCTGGTTCACTCAACTACATCCAAAATTTCTAACCAGCTGGGATGAGACTGAAAGAGCCTTCTTTTACAACTTTCTTGATGATGCTGAAGCAGCTCGAGAAAAGGAGAATGATGATAAATGGTACATGCTCATGGAAAGTTGGCATATAAAGAGGGAAGATCAGATCCCAAGTCAGTTGTTCTTGGACATTTTGATAGGGTCTGGTAAGTATCTTAGGTTTGGAGAGCTGAGTAGAGTAGACGATGCTGGTATTGGAGATGCGAACTCACCATCGATTGACAGTACATCATCAGAATCGATCGACCCCATGAACGCAAAGTTGATCGACAGCACATTCTCAGAGATAATCGAGAACACCAATTCAGAATCGATCGCCGGTGTTACCTCAGAGACGATCGATAGCATTATCTCAACATCGATCGACAGAAACCCATGCTCCCGATTAACACCTATTCCTGAAAGTTTGAGTTGTCCTCAGGACACATACTCGAAACAGAAGAGCGCAGATGAATCGAGCTGTGATCTTACCTCAGATGTAAAAAGAGAAATCACCATGGAAAATTCCTTGGAGGTAGAATAAGTCTTGGAGTTAGAGTAGGAAGAAAAGCTTGAATATCTGGATTATGGTAGGGAAGTCACTCTAGGAGAATTTTCGGAGTTAGAAAAATGGCTTGAGCGGATGCTTGATGATGAAGGGAATACGATGGGAAAATATTTGGAGACTTCGTCAAAGGATTGAATCGATCGATACCAACGTAATGGAATCGATCGATATCCGTCCAATGTCATCGATCAAAAACCTCTTGACTGTATCGATCGACACCTATGGTTGGATGAGTTTCCAGGATACACAGTAGAATTGGAATCGATTGAGGAGAGAATGCACAAGTCTGAGACATCAACATTGCTGTCTCTAAACATCAGAGACAACCTATCTGGACAGAAGAAGATGCTGGGTTTGACAAAAGAGTGAAAAGGATACATAATCCTAGGAAAACTGTGGTTCCTTGCGCAGTGTGAGAAGTTGATTTTTTCTATCCCACCAGATATAGGTACGCATCTAGGTTCCTACAATAGGATATTTGATGATCATATGTATGCAGCAGTTTCTAAGAGATGGTTGAGATGTAGAGGTGAAGTCGAGAAAGGTTCAACAAAAGAAACATCGATCGACATAGACCAGTTACCATCGATCGAAACCGGTCAGATACTATTGATCAACACAACTAGTTCATTGTCGATCAATATCCTTCAGGTATCTCAGCACGCAGAGACAGAAACAAACAAGTCTGGGGGAAAGAAGAGAAGGAATTGAGGATATAACCGTTTATATATTAAATCTGACAGTACTTGAGAATCAAAACCTGTCAAATCTATACATATGCTATACTGCCAGAAACAAAAAAGAAAAGAAAATAAATTGTTTTACTGAATGTATATTTTCATAGTAAGATGATCATGGTTTTAATAGCCTCATAGAATAAGGTGTGCGTCTAATATGAATAAATGGAGATTATATTTTGATTCTCTCATAATGATGATATACTATAGCTTTTACACATTATTAGCCATGGTAAATAAGTGTTTTAAGATATATTTATTATGTTTTGGAGTATTGTTAGAGTATATACAGGTTTAGGTACGTTCTAAAGAAATATGGTGATTTTGGTGTCTTTTGGATTCTTTTGAGTGCGGAATTGCACAGATGAATCAGATGTTTAGCTATGTATCGAGACATTACAACCGTTAGATTTCTCCCATCTTTTAATACGAGATAGAGCTTTGATTTAGCTTTCCAATTCCACCGGTATGAGGTCAATCAGCCTTCTGTAGCAGAAGTTATGCTTGTTTTACGGAAGAGTGGTCAGTCTGCCTAGCGAGAGGAAGCTATCGAGAAGATAAAGAAAAATCCGATCGATGCAACACTACTTGTGTCAATCGATGGAGACCACATAACGTGGATCGAGTATGTTTCAAGACCAACTTAAGCCCAGAAGAAGCCTAAATTACCAGAATACCCTTGGAAGACCAGAAACCTTATTTATGTTATTTGCAAGCCATTGTTGACGACAAAGCTTATTTTGATTCATTATTCTTAGTTCTAGGAGAGAAGGGAGGAACTCCATAGGAGTCCTCCTGGAACTCCTTTGGTTTTTTGTTAGGTTTTTATATTTTATATCTATTCTATTATATTCATCTATTCTTTCTATGATTTATGTGACAAACTTCATGCTAGAGTGGATCCACCTGTTAGGTTTAGGGTTTAAATAGGTTAGAGATATTCGTCCCAACTATAGGATTGCTAGTTGTGATACTTATTAATAGGATGTTCTTAACGCTCATGGTTCTAGAGTAGCTAACTAGAAACATTGTATCATGGATTACTTAGGTTGGATTAGAGATATTTAAGCAATTCTGATAGTCCTGAACACATCCCTATTAAGCTAAGATTCTTATAAATATAACGATAGTTTGATTTAGTAGTCTTTAGTGAGTTTATGTTAACTCGTGTGTAATGCTTGACCGGACTCATCGTTCGATATTTCGACAGAAATCGATCGATTATGAGTTTAGTGTATCGACCGATGTTCCTACTAAATAATCGTTCGACACTGTCAAGTATGACCAGCCGGTCATTAGACTATTTATCCAAAGTAGGGCAAACCAAATCAATAGGTCAATTAGGCAATTCGATTAGCCAAGCTAAAGATAAACAGGGGACTGGAATCCCTGTGAATTTAAAATCCACCTTTTATAAAGGCGAAGAAATAAAATTTCTCTTGCCAGACTACTTAAATCATGTTCTCCCGAAATCGATCGACACAGTACACACTGTGTCGACCAATACTGTTCTCCAGAAATCGATCGACACAATTCTTTCCGTGTCAATCGATACTAATCTCCCGATTTCGATCGACACAATTCGTTCTGTGTCGACTGATATTGTTTCCCCAGATTCTGTCTACACTCCCTTGATCGACACATTTCATTCCGTGTCGATCGACATAATTCATCTTTCGTTGATCAACACCAACATTTCATCATCGATCGACACTACTCACGAGGACAGAGAAGGTTGAATTTGAGCTGGAACAGATGTATATCACTCTTATGAGTCAGCTTTCCTTTTATGGCCTTCCTGACGAGAAACCAATGAATCATATCGATATATTTGAAGAAATGGTTTGGTCTCTCTTTAATGAGATCCCTGAAGACCACCACTTCTGCAAACTCTTCCCATACACCCTTGCTGGAGAAGCAGCATGTTGGTTCAACGAATTGCAACCAGAATCCCTCAAGACCTGGATTGATATCATGAGAGTATTTTTCAACAAATTTCTTTATGATGCTCCAGAATAGCTAAAGATCGTGATGGGGTCAATGACGAGACATATGGTAGAGGATTATGAGCAACATGGATCAGGAGGATCGAGTAGAGTGGAAGAAACCGGTATTGATGATACGACCTCCAAATCGATCGATACTATAACACCAAAATCGTTCGATACCATGATCCCATCATTGATCGACACTAATAACCTGATGTCGATCGATATTGTTCATCCGCACACTATTCATCAAGTCTTGATAGATGCCACTTGCGTCGAGGAGAAGGTTGAAGTGCTTATACTTAAGTTTGATGAGAATAGGATGTTAAGAGACGAAGAAGGTCTCCCTCGCAACAGCTCAGGAGAGTTGATTAATGCACAGGGTGCTGTGATCCCTGATGTCATTTTTGTTGCTGAGATTAATGACTTCGATCTTAGCCGTGAATGGTATGATTGGGCAGCTCAGAACTCTTTTCAACGTTTGCCTCATGAAGATCCCAAGCAGCACATCGCAGAGCTTAGTGATCTAGTATCAAGAAGTGACTAGAATGAAGTATCTGAATACCACATGCTCTGCAAGATCTTTCCCTATTCTATCTCCGGATATGCATTTAGCTGGTTCACTCAACTACAGCCAAAATTTCAAACCAGCTGGGATAAGACTGAAAGAGCCTTCCTTTACAACTTTTTTGATGATGCTGAAGCAGCTCGAGAAAAGGAGAAGGATGATAAATGGTACATGCTCATGGAAAGTTGGCATATAAAGAGGGAAGATCAGATCCCAAGTCAGTTGTTCTTGGACATTTTGATAGGGTCTGGTAAGTATCATAGGTTTGGAGAGCTGAGCAGAGTAGACAATGCTGGTATTGGAGATGCAATCTCACCATCGATTGACAGTACATCATCAGAATCGATCGACCCCATGAACGCAAAGTTGATCGACGGCACATTCTCAGAGATAATCGAGAACATCAATTCAGAATCGATCGCCGGTGTTACCTCAGAGACGATCGATAGCATTATCTCAACATCGATCGACAGAAACCCATGCTCCCGATTAACACCTATTCCTGAAAGTTTGAGTTGTCCTCAGGACACAGACTCGAAACAGGAGAGCGCAGATGAATCGAGCTGTTATCTTACCTCAGATGTAAAAAGAGAAATCACCATGGAAAATTCCTTGGAGATAGAATAACTCTTGGAGTTAGAGTAGGAAGAAAAGCTTGAATATCTCGATTATGGTAGGGAAGTCACTCTAGGAGACTTTTTGGAGTTAGAAAAATGGCTTGAGCGGATGCTTGATGATGAAGGGAATACGATGGGAAAATATTTGGAGACTTCGTCAAAGGATTGAATCGATCGATACCAAACTAATGGAATCGATCGATATCCGTCCAATATCATCGATCAACAACCTCTTGACTGCATCGATCGACACCTATGGTTGGATGAGTTTCCAGGATACTCAGTAGTATTGGAATCGATTGAGGAGAGAATGCACAAGTCTGAGATATCAAACATTGTTGTCTCTAAACATCAGAGACAACCTATCTGGACAGAAGAAGATGCTGGGTTTCACAAAAGAGTGAAAAGGATACATGATCCTAAGAAAACTGTGGTTCCTTGTGCTGTGTTAGAAGTTGATTTTTCCTATACCACCAGATAGAGGTACGCATCTAGGTTCCTACAATGGGGTATTTGGTGATCATATGTATGCAGCAGTTTCTAAGAGATGGTGGAGATGTAGAGGTGAAGTCGAGAAAGGTTCAACAAAAGAAACATCGATCGACATAGACTAGTTACCATCGATCGACACCGGTCAGATACTATCGATCGACACAACTAGTTCATTGTAGATCGATATCCTTCAGGTATCTCAGCACGCAGAGACAGAAACAGACAAGTCTGGGGGAAAGAAGAGGATGAATTGGAAGAAGAGAAAAATGATTAAGAGAGATCCTCGGTTATCATTGACTCCTCACTTCTCATATGGTGTAAAGAAATCCAGAGTGCGCAGCAGATGTTTCTCACAGCCTTTTACAAAGCTTAAAGCACTCCTTAATGCTGATATTATAGACAAAGGAGAAGAGGTTATGGAGGAAACTTTCACACAAGAATGATAAAGCTTCAGAGAGTAGATATTAAGACTTGTTTTGGAGCGAGTTCTCATCCACTTCCGGACTAAATCAGATATCTCCAGAAGTCAAGCTCATGACTAGAAATAAGCGCTGAGTGGAAGACAACCCACTGTTCGTTTTTTTTTAAATTTTCTTTTATTTTCATTTATTACTGATTTTTTTTCATTGATTTAAGATAAAAAAAAAAAAAGAAATCTGTACAGTGAAATCACTGTAGCGTCGATCGACACTGTAGCGTCGATCGACACTGTAGCAGTCCCGTCAAATCGACACTGTAGCAATCATGTCGAGCAACACTGTAGCTACGTTACTGTAGTAGTTACTGTTCATTAAAAAAAACTGTTACTTTTATTATTTTCTATTTTTGTGTTATTTATTTCAAATCCAAGGAAGACGAGTTTCCACACGAATCGACGATGGCTAGCTAGCATTGATCGACAGAGAACCAGGAGTATTAGTCGCCACTTAACTGTGTTGATCAATACTCATATCCTAGTTAGGTATACCGTTTTTCTTTGTTAAATTTAGTACTTATGATTTATTCTTCCACCAATCTTGGACTGTATAACGCTGGTGACAGTGTTGTTTAAGTCTGGGGGAGGTTCTACTAATATTTTGTTTTGAGTTTTATGTCTAAAATCCAAGGAGATAGATTACCTTCTTATCGACCGACGAGAACATGTCGATATCGATCGACACAACATCACATGCAACGATCGATGCATCCATTTACACATCGATCGATACTGTTTCCGATCAATTTTATAGTTCTTCCTTGTTTAATTAAGTCCTTTTGATTTAATTCTTCAAACATCACTCTGGCTTTTTTACACTGGAGACAGTGTAATTTAAGTCTGGGGGGGATGTTTACTGATGTTTGTTTACAAAAAATATTTTTATTGAGCTCAAGATGGGGATTATGATCGTTTTAATTTTTTTTTATTATCTAACCACATTATAGCACCATTCTTAGATTTGTTGACAACAGAGTATACTAAAGATACTAAAGTGGATCATCCTTCCATTAGATCACACTTTCTAAGAAATTTTGAAGGAACCGAAGCTGACCTCCAACCCTAATCTGACTAGTTTGCTTACTTTGGGACTTGGTATACATTGGATCGGATTCCTCCTTCAGGTCTGAAAGGTATAAGTCTGTAAATTTTTGGTTTCCTTCTCTTCTCTCTTCAAGCATCTATAAAAGAAAAGATTGAAATGATTTCCTGAGATGCAGAGGGTAGAAACATTACCAATGACTCCACTATTTTAATTCAAAGGAATGATCACACATTGTGGAAGCGAGGGGTAGGTACATTACTGATGACCCCATCATTCGCCTACACTTTGTCAAAATAAATAAATAAATAAAAAAGAGAAAAAGAAAATCAAAAATCAAAAAACAAATATGGCAAGATGGACTGTAGCAGCATCTTTGTCCATTGAGTTTGAGATCTAGAAAGAGATTCAAAGAAGAGGGATATAGGGAAAAAAGAAACCAGAATATGACTACATGTTTACTCAGATACTTGCTGGAGTAAGATTCCAAGTATCTTTTGATCGATACTCCCAAGGTAAAGCATGCACTTTATTTTATGTAAGAAATGAGGTTAGTAGAAGGGTGAGTCAAACTAGTATTTGCTAAGTTGCTGGTAGAATGGATTTGGTTGCTAAGCTAGGATATGGTATATAAAGTATCTCTGAGGTTAGCACTTGTTTGATGTGGTTGCAACATAATAGATGTGATAGTAGTAAGTTAAATATTTTGTGAGTCCCTGCGATTTCAAACCTCTTCCTGAGAGACTGCCCGTTGTTTTGCTTGAGGACAAGCAAAAGGGTAAGTCTGAGGGAGATGATATACCATGGATTTTGCCCATTATTATTCATGGTATATAAGTTTTTTAAGATATATTTATTATGTTTTCGAGTATTTTTAGAGTATTTACAAGTTCATGTACGTTCTAGAGAAATACGGTGATTTTGGTGTCTTTTGGAGTCTTTTGAGTGAAGAACTGCACAAACGTATCAGATGTTTAGCTATGTATGGAGACATTTCCACCTTTATATTTTTCCCATCTTCTGACACAATATTGAAATTTGAGTTAGCTTTCCAATGCCACCGGTTTGAGGTTAATCAGCCTCCTGTAGCAGAAGTTATGCTTGTTTTATAGAAGAGTGGTCAGTCTGCCTCGCGAGAGGAAGGTGTCGAGAAGATAAAGAAGAATCGATCGATACAACACTACTTGTGTCGATTGATGGAGATCACAGAGCGTGGATCGAGTATGTTTCAAGACCAACTTAAGCCCAGAAGAAGCCTAAATTACCAGAATGCTCTTGGACGACCAGAAATCCTATATATGTTATTTGCAAGCCATTATTGAAGGCAAAGATTCTTTTGATTCATTGTTCTTAGTTCTAGGAGAGAAGGGAGGAACTCCATAAGAGTCCCCCTGGAACTCCTTTGGTTCTTTGTTAGGTTTTTATATTTTATATCTATTCTATTCTATTCATCTATTCTCTCTATGATTTCTATGACAAACTTCATGCTAGAGTAGATCCACCTGTTAGGTTTAGGCTTTAAATAGGTTAGAGGGATTAGCCCCAAATATAGGATTGCTAGTTGTGATACTTATTAATACGATTTTCTTAACGCTCATGGTTCTAGAGTAGTTAACTACACATTAAATCCTGGATTACTTAGGTTGGATTAGAGATATTTAAGCAATTCTGATAGTCCTGAACACATCCCTATTAAGCTAAGATTCTTAGAAATATAACGATAGTTTGATTTTTTATTCTTTAGTGAGTTTATGTTAACTCGTGTGTAATGCTTGACCGGACTCATCGATCGATATTTCAACAGGAAATCGATCGATGATGAGTTTAGTGTATCGACCGGTGTTCCTACTGAATAATCGTTCGACACTGTCAAATATGACCAGACGGTCATTAGAATTTTTATCCAAACAACAGTTTAATGAATTAGTTAATTAAGATAGTTAATGCTCTATAGTATCTTTCAAGCAACTGAATAGCTCATATATGATTATAATCCCAATACCTTAATAAAAAGCCTAAGTCTAGCATTTTTTCTATTTAAGTTTCAAGCGTCTTTATTTCCATTTTCGATTAAGTAATTGTCTTGCTTGATTGGAATATTTCATGTTTACTTATATACTGCTTTATTATTTATTTACTATCTTATAATTATTTGCCTAGATTATTAATAACTTCTTAGATTTAATTGGTTTCCTAGCTCCTCATGATTCAATCTCTAAGTACTACAACTGAACCTATTATTTGAGAGATTAATTCACTCCTCAGGGTAATTTGAGTGATATTATATTTGGCGCCGTTGCCGGGGAGCTTTGATTACCATTAGATCTTATCTAGTTAGATTTAGTCTAGGTTATTTTATTTATTACAAAAAACTCATAAAAATTTTTCTTCTATTTTAGGTATATACATCTTAGTACCATAAAGCAATGAAGAGAGGATTTATGATGCCTACAAGGAAGAAGCATGCGGGTCTTTGCACAATCCGTAAGCCTACGCGGGAATAATCGATCAACACCCTCCAAGCAACATAGATCGACAGAGTACAACGATACACAAAATTACACATAGATTCGACCGAGCCGCACCCGCTCCGAAAAAAATATACTAAACCCGCATCCGCTCCACATATTTTTAAAATCTGTTGATCTGCACCCGTCCTACAGTGGATCAAACATGGTGGAGCTCATGGGTAAAGAGTAAAATTCACAAGCTTAATATATATAATCCTATATAATATTTTAAAATTTTAATGTGAAATATAAAAAAACCACAATTTAAATTGGTGTTTAAAATTGAGCTTTGTATTGTATTTTTCTTTATATATATTGAAAAGGTTTTTATAATTGTTATTGCAAAATATTTTAGTAAATATCAATTTTTGAATATATGTATATTTTAGAAATTAAGTTTTTTATGTAAATTAATTTTTAATTATTCTTTTGATTTGAAATATGTATATAAAGTTTTAAATTTTGTATTATGATTATTTTAAACAAAAGATGTTTTTAGATAATTAGATTGGCCATTTTTCTTATATTGTAAAGCTGGTCCAAATAGATAATTTCTCATAAGAATTTCAATTTTTCTTAATAACGAAGCCCATTATTTTTTTAATATACTGAAATCCATGTTATCAAACAACAATATACTAACCATTATCCATATTTCCAAATAACTTCCAAATGTACTTCAGTTTTAATAATATAGATGAGACAAATTTTGACAATTAACCAAACATTTCATATATTTATTGAGTACAAAACTGAAAAAGAACTACAACCGAATCGAAAGCCGACAATCCATGCCTAACTAAAACCGTTAATTCTACAGTTCGTAATTACTGAATGCAAATATCTCAAAATTTAATTTACTTATTGACTGCAACGAAGGCTTGCTTCGTCATTAACAAATACTAAAGTAAACACAATAACACATTAAATATATATATATATAAACCAATCACCTTCTCAGATAATCACATTGACAACAAAAAAATCCACTCAAATATATTATACAAAATAACATCACCTTAACAAAATTACACACAACAACAAACACAAATATCCCATGTGAATTCAATTGTGAGTTATGTTTTCAACTCCACTTCCTTTCAATATATTTCTCTTGCTAATCATAATATAAAAATTATGCACTAAAGTTATACAATAATATAAATATATTACACGTAAAGTATATCCCCTCCGTAGGACATACCGACCCTAGTATTTTATAATTGGTCTTAAATTTCAAATGACATTAAAATCTCTAAAATAGTGAGAACATCATTGATTATGAAATAAAATAAAGAACTTTGGTTGGGGTCAAAATTGGTACGACGGAATCAATGACCAAAAACGTTCTGCAAAAATAAAAATAAGTTTTATAAAACACGAGAAGTTGTTTTATAATATTCTAAGGACTTTCCGAACAAAGGAAATCCGCAGAAAACTTGGAGATCGTCATCTCGTAAGAACAAAAAAAACAATCACTGATTACACGATTGCCCAAGTTAAGTGAGCGGGTTTGACCGAACCAGTTAAACGTACGACGAGCCGAACCAGCCAGTTCAGCTCGCCGTACGGCAAACTGGTTCGTCCCAGACCAGCTCGCCGTAAGCAACCCCGGCTCACCGTACGTCGAGCCGACCTTCCCGAGCCTCGATCTCCCGCATCCTTGATGTAATGCATACGCCCTTCGATTCTATCATGCTCTGAACCATGGTCGAAATGTCTCTCATTTCTTCTCTATCTGTTTCACCGTTCAAGTTTTACAATAAAAATCGTAAAACTCTTCTTTTCTCGTAAAGTTTGGGAAGATCGTATAAAACGGCAAAGATTAGACGGAACATCATACATTGTCAAACTATATGATTAACTGGATAAATCTTATAAAAACGGCATCGTACCAGGAAATGATCTCGCTAAAATCGTAAAACGGTTTTTATCGCAAAACGGCTCGAACAGCCCAAAAGCGGGATAAAAGCCCAGTTGCGACTCTAAACGAAATCCAGCCCAAAGATAAAATGACGGTTTGACGATTTACTCACAGAAAGAAGATAAATGTCAAGTTTGAAGATAAATAACAGATTTCCGCAAGGAAAATGGAAAGATCGAGATAAATGCAAGATTCCCGATAAACTCGAATCTGGGCGAAAAGGAACATAGTCAAAATCAAATTGTCATTATTCAAAGATTCAGTCAAAGACATAGTCTAGTGAGAAATCATCCATTTAAGGTAAAATTGCAAAAGATATTTTATTTTTATATTTCTATTTTCATGATTATATTGTTCTATATACTATTTATGTTTTTTTTTCTAAAAAATATATTATATAGATGATACTATAATCAAGACATGAAATACCATAATATAAATTATCATAGGTAAATAAATTTATATTTCTATTATAATATTTTAAAATCTACATGTTTCCAAAAATTATCTATTATAACAAAAAAATTATTTCAAGAATATAATATTGCTTTTATAAAATTGTCTCATTACCATATTATTTTCAGAAGTTATTATATGATATTAATATTATTTTAACATAATCAATTTATTATAGATAGTTATATTTTTACAAGATTTTATAAATTTTAATAATATTGATATGACCACATCAAAGATGAAATAAAGTATACAAACATATTAAATAGTTACATTTTATAAAAAAATACTATAAAATGGTTTAAATTGTTAAAAATCACCAAATGACAAATAACTTATGTCTAACCATAATATTATTTTTTTGACTTGATTTATCACATATACGGGTACAAACAATTAAAAACCTTATTCATTCATAAATATTATCTGTTACAAATTATGAAAACAAAATTCAAAAATAGAGGAAGTCATAAAAATCTTTCTCTTTATTACTTATGTTCTCTCTCCCCAGATCTTTCATAAAGAAGAGATGAAAGTTTTTTTTTTGTTTTATTATTATAGATCAAAAATTTTTGTTTGTTATATATTTCGATTTAAATAGAATGAAATTTAATTCTGTTTGTGAAATTTGATGTGATTTTCAAAAACAAACCAAATCGTGTTCTTATAGTTTATTCCTTTTTCGATTTGCTTTTGAAGTTAATGAAGGTTTTCTACATCTTTCACAATTCTACATTTTAATTTCGTTGATCTTTTGATCAGATACTATGTTTCTTGAATCAGATTTACTTTTCTTTAAAATGATTGCTCCTTTATCAATCTTAGTGTTAATTGATGCAAAGTCAATCTAGTTTTTAGGAAATGATGGTATTTATGGGTTAGTAACCTGGGTTATTTAATTACTAGGAGTTTATTATTAAGTTTTTAATTATGGGATAATGGGGAAGTTATCTAGTCTTTATATATTAGTTATTTTTTAATTTGTTTCTTTAAGATATTCTAAATCAATTAAACGTAATATTCCAGAAACGTTTCCTTTTTCTGTGATATCAAAATAAAAAATCAAGGTAAACGCATGCCCTTGTTACGATTTTCAAGGTGAGAAGTATCATCTATGGAGTCTCAAGACGAAGATATGTTCCGATCGTAGGAACTATGGGTTCTGTCTCAAGATGAAGATATGTTCTGATTGTAGGAACTATGGGATCTGGTCGAATCTGATTTTGAAGATGACAATTCAGAAGAATTTAATTAACCTCGAAGGGAGAGAAGAAAGAAAGATGCAAGAGCACTGTTTTCATCCAAACGACATTGGATGATGATATACTCTCAAGAATCTCTGTAGCAAACACAATTCATGAAGCGTGGGAGATTCTGTAGGAGGAGTATATGGAGAAAAGAAGGTTATCATGGTGAATTTGCATACTATACGGAAAAAGTTTGAAACTTTGTGTATTGAGATGAGGGAAACTGATCAAGAGTACTTAGCTAAAGTCTCAAGAAGATCGACTTAGCAAAGCCAATGAGAAAGCTAAAGAAAAAGCTTTTGAATTGAATGGAGATTCTTCAGAAAATGGAAGATCTGGGTATTATGGAAGCCAAGGCAGAGGTAGATATCATGGTCGAGGCCGTAGTTATGGAAGAGGAAGGGGTGGATTCAATGAGCAGAATCAACACCAAGGTTCATTTGAAGAAGATCAAAGTTATCACAGCAGTGGATACAATGATTAAGGTCAGCTCAAGAGAAATATTCAATGTAGATATTGCAAGAAGTTCGGGCAAATAGACGCTAAGTGATGGTCCAAACAAAGGAATTAGCAGAAATCGAATTTTGCTCAAGATGTTGAAGAAGAGAGTAAGTTGTTCATGACGCATTGTACTTGCACAAGCGTGTCTGATATGGTGTGTTCCAATGACATGGCAGGAAAAAAGTCGTTGTTCAGGGAGATTGATGAGTCAAAGAAGAGTGAAGTCGGACTTGGGGATGGCACGACACTAATAGTTGAAGGTGAAGGAACTATTGCCATTAGAACAGAACAAGGTGATGTTAAAGTTCTATATGCTGTGCAGTATGTTCCTTGTCTTGCTCATAATCTACTAAGTGTTGGACAGCTTGTGCAAAAAGTGATAAAACGATTGGGCAAGTTTTAGCACTTATTCACAAGAAAGACAGCCTGATGTTTTCTCTTGATGTATTAAATGTTCAATGGAAAGATTTGGTTGCATAGGTTAAAGGCGATGCAGAGATAAACATGTGACATTGGCGTTATAGATGTGAATGGGTTGAAATTCCTAAAGAAAGAAGAAACGTTGTATGTTTTTGGACCTCTGTATTTTGAAGAAACAGAGAGATCTCTTGAATGGCAGATTGCAATAAAAAAGAGATACAATCTATGGAGAAGAATTCTACATGAAAATTCTACACAAAGAAGGAGCAAGAAAAAGATGGAATCTTTGCGTGTCAAAAAAGTATATTGTTGAGTTGGTGAAGAAGTACAACATGTCTGACTGTGAGAAAGAACTCATAACAAATGATTATGGTATGTGGTACTCGATGTTCATTTTCAAATTTATTGGTTGGACAGACATACACTGTGCATAAACTTTGGATGATAAGAAAAACAGTTTGGGAAATTGTTTAAGTTTTGGGTTTGGTGATGTTAATTAGAGTTCAAAGAAGCAGAAGACCGTGACACTATCATCATCTGAAGCAGAGTATATGGCAGAAGGTGCAGTAACAAGGCAAGTTCTATTGTTAAAGAAGTTGTTAGTTGATTTATGTCTTGAACAAGTTAAAACTACTTAGATAGCATTTTATGAGGACCAAGTATTCAACTTTGAATTAATAGAGAGTGTTGATTGATTCAAAGTCAATTTAATTTTAAGAAATAATAGAATTTATGGGTTAGTAACATGGATTGTTTCCTAGTTACTTAAAGTTTATTATTTAGTTTTTAATAATGGGATAGTTATCTAGTCTTTATGTATTTGTTATTTTGTATTTTTTTTAAGTTATTCTATCTCAATCAAGCTTCCTTTCTTGGAAATTCTCCGACACTTAGAATATGTAGTAAAAATTCCGCTGCAATTTGATCTAAGCTTTCCTCTGGTTTATAATCGGTGAAGCATGGTTCCTTTTTGGTCATGGTCGAGTGAAAGATGTTTGGAGTACAAGAACCGGGCAAATTGAGTTGATGCAGTGGCTTTGGGGAAGAAACATCGCTGGAATCTTCTCTGCAGCAGCGAAGAAGTTAGGCGGTGGTGAGAAGGACGGTAAAGATGAGTTGTGTCCCTCAATACACCAAGAACTGCCACATTGCAATTACTCTTCCGGTTTCACACACATGTTTTACAGTAAAACTTCTATAGATTAATAATGTTGGGATTTTAAAATTTTATTAGTTTTTCTAGATATTAATTTACAAGGTTTGTTTTTTAGATTTTTGAATATTTTAATTATAAAATAAGAAAATATTTTATTTTATCGTAGATACATTATATAAATTTTAGAAATTTTGATTTTTATATTTTTTTATTCTTTTAGTGTATATTTTTATGTTTCCTAGAATTGTTATGTGGTTTTCGATATAATTTTACTAAATATTATCAAATTATATTAAAATGTTAAGAAAAATATAGGTATTTTCACTGTGAGCATAAAACCAACAATATAATGTATAGTTGGTATTTATATAAGTATACTTACATATATATATTATTAATTTATGATTTTATTGAGACTATATATTTACATGGAAGTTTTAAAAATATTATTATATTATTATTTGATAGATTTGTTTTATATTTTACACCCAAGTTGAGTCTGGTGAAATTTATTAATTTATAAAAATTATTAGTTTATTGAGTATTAATTTATAGAGGTTTTAAAGTATAAATTCAGTGTATTATATTTTGTTTGTCAGCGTGTTTGGCTTAAAACCTTTTTTTATGCTCCATTCTAGCTTAAAAGCTTAGCTGACAAAAAAGAGAGTAAAACAAAGTCAAAACCTTCTTTTATGCAAAAAAAAAGTCTCAAGTTCCTTTTAAATAACGATATCAAATTGTATTGGATTTTAATTTTGTTATGGGCTTAGGCTCATGGCTGTACGCATCCGATTTTTTTTTTGAATTTTCAATATATAAGCTTTGTCGACAAAAAGAAACAAACGATCTCTTGTTCCTCGTAGGATGCCAAAAGAATCAGATATCACATTTTCCACAAACTTTCCCAGATTTTGAAGGAGATTTTATTCCAAAGCTTTTATATAAAATGGAGGAAGATAGTACATCCAAATTATAAAAATAGTTTCTCCTTTGAATAACCACGTTTTTGTTGACCACCGGCACCAACCAAAAAAAAAATATTACATTACACATTTGGGCGACATACGTTAAAACTATATATCTACGAACACAGGAGAAAGCAAATAATATAAGAAAGATACAGAGTAAGTACTAAACAAACAAATGGAGATATGGCTACTCATCTTGCTCTCTCTCCGTATCTCTGCTTCTCCATCTCCTCTTCTTCCGCCGATGTCAATCCTCCTCTCCTCCTCTACCTCCTGACCCCAACTTCCTCCCTTTTGTCGAAACCGACCGATGGCTCCGAAAAGGCTTTAGTGGTCCCAACCTCTATCTCCGCTCCGTCCACCACCGTCTCGGACCAATCATCTTTTGGAACTGAGATGGATTGAAAGGAGAAGGCAAACAACACTTCTGGAACTGAGATGGATTGAAAGGATCGTCAAGAGATGTGGAATGGCTCTTGATATACTCACGATCTAAGGCTAACCACCAAAGAAAGGATGAATGTGTTGGCTAAATATCAAACAACACACAAAGATGAATTGGCTGACCACCAAATATCAACAAGCCGGTTCACACCAATGAACTAGCTAAAGAACTCTCTCTCTCTCACTCAGAGAAAAGAAGAAACAAAAATAAAATCAAACTTAGACTGATTTTATTCATAGAAGAGATTACATATTTATAATACTTGTGGTAAAAAGAAATGAAGAGTTTTTGTAGAAAACTAGAAACTTAGAAAACACAAACAAAGACTACGACTTTTGATTAGAAATAAGTGTGTTGTTGAATGTCCTTTGGTATGACCACGACTTTCACTCCTTTTGTTGATATTTCTTGATTCAAATGGGCAGAAGACCATCAGCAAAGGCCTGGTCGAATTTGGTGTAAATCGGACTCAAATTGAATTTGTTATGAATTTTTAAGGCTCATTTCGCCCATCAACTAAACCAGCTCCATCTTCAGTGTCACTTAGCTTATCCAGCTCCAAGCTAGTGTCACTTAGCTCACTCAGCTCATCCATGGTTGCGTCATCTGATGGGGAAACTTTGGTTGAATCGAGTTGGTTGACAAGATCGTTTCCGTGGACATGTTCTATGATCCAAGCAGGTTGGTGCTCGAATCGGGGCGTAACAGTTTAAGCCGGCGAGATTCATGGGAGAAGAAACGGTGGATATAACCGGAAATAGAGGGATTAAGATGATGCTATTTGGAGCGGGAAGGAGGACTTTTCCAGGAATCGGGCTAGCGATGCTGCACTTGAAGTACTATGTGGCGAATATGGTTAAAGAGTTTTAGTGGAAAGAAGTAAAAGGTTGTGAAGTTGCTTTGGCGGAGAAGGTGGAGTTTACTGTCGTTATGAAGCATACACTTAAGACTCGTGCTGTGCCTAGGTGAAGCTCCGAAATTGGAGTTTTCAGAGCAGTTGATTTCGGAGGTGGTCTTTAAGCTTTTAAACGAGCTTCTCGTTAGTTTCAGTTCCCTAGAAAAAGGGTTTGAATCTGATCTGTCATCTCTTGAACTTGAGCTCCTCCAATCAAAGCTGCTATAAGAGCAAACAAATTGAACTAAATTTGAAATTATCTTTTGGCGGTAACATATTTTTAGGGGATAAACGAAAAAAATGGTTTTGTTAAAATCAAATATCTTAAAATTGTGAAAAACACATTCAAATAGCAATAAAACAAAATTTATCCTTAACAACAGTACACAAAAGGGAAAAACTCCAAAATAACTCATCAAAAGGTCAAATGAAAAATTACGTTTAGTGATTGAAACTAAGCTTTGATATTAAGGATTGAGGTTAACATTAGGTTTAAGAATTATAATAATTTTGTAAGATTCTCTCTTTTTCTCAGTTATTTTGTGACAAAAAAACTTTCAAGTATATTTATGAGATTTAGTCTTACTCACAGCCCAGCTTCTGTACTAACAACGGTCAGGACAAGTCTAGCAGCATTGTATTTGTCATTAAAAACAATGAGGCTTCTTTCTTGATTTTGCCAAACAAAAGTGTTCCCATTAAAATTCTAAAAACAAGATTGATATTACTTTCTTCTGTCTCTGCAAATCACTTAAATGTTAGCTTCAGACCAAACATTCTCATGAACCATTCTTTTAGCTCAGACAATCCTTAGGAGAAGTTAACAAACTATTACTCCCTCTGTTTTAATATAAGTGTCACTCTACAGCTATGCACACGGATTAAGGAAACAATTAATTTTACATATTTCCTATATAAAAACACAATTACCCACACACCTAACCATATTTTAACCAATAGAAAAACAAATTACATAATAAAATTAATAAATTTTGCATTGAAAACCGAAAACGACACTTATTTTGTAACCCAAAAATTTTCTACAACGACACTTAATATAAAACGGAGGGAGTAATAGGTTCTGAGTATTTGACCAAACGAAATTAATACAATTAAACAAAGTACTTGTTACAACTTACAAGTTACATATACACCACTTTATAGATGTTTTACCAACATATTATATAAACACATACATAGGGAGTGAGATTCTTTTCTCTCATCCTCTTCCCAAATGGGCTAAACAGAGAAAATGGAATGTAAACACCACTTTCTGTCACTCATTTCCGTTTTCCGGAACCGATAAACTGGAAACCTTGTTTGGAGCATACGAGAACAAGGATAAATTGACTTCTCCTTCTGAAGAAACACATGAAGCTGCTCAAGACCTAGTTCCAGAGGATGAACAAAGTGGAAATTTCAGCAATTAAGATGTGAGTTTTCTATTGATTTTAATTTTTTTGAACTTACTCTTAAATATTGTTTTAATCAACACCTCAAGAAGATATATTACACGATTTTCAGGACTTCTTTTCATTCTGCAAAGAAAATGTTGTTAGTAGTGGGAAATCACCACTGGAGATTTACCTTGAAGAACCACCTATAGATCGGGAAGGTGTTTGCGAGTTTAGATATCTTGGATTATTGGAAAGAGAACTCGAAACCTTTTGGTGCATTGGCTTTAATGGCGTGTGACCTTCTTAGCATACCTATCACAACCGTAGCTTCTGAATCATCTTTCAGCATAGGAGATCGAGTTCTGAACAAATACAGAAGTCGTCTGCTGCCCAAACATGTCCAAGCACTAATATGTATGTTAAAGGGATTTGAAGCTTATGAAAATGGTAATAACCTTTATTATAACAAGTAATTAAGACTACTATCATGGTTCTTGATCTTTATTATAGTTATCTAACTCATTCTGGATCATATATGTAGAGGAAGATGAAGGATTTGTTGATGATGAGACATTACCATCATTTGAATCCATTGTCCATAAAGAAGAAGAAGATTGATGGAGAATCATTTTTAATTTAGTATTTAAGTTCAGCTTGTTGGTTTTTACATTTCCCTTTAGAATTTAAATTTGACATATTTACAGTGTATTTGGTGCTGAATTTATGGTTGGAATTTCTTCGGTGTTGGATTTATCATTTATGTTTGGAATTGATTTGGTGTTGCTTTTATGTTCTTTTGGTTATAGAAAGAATTTCTGTGTCTCAGTGTTTGTTTCTTTACGAGAAACTACCTTGTATGTTGCTTTAAAAACAATCTACGGTTTAAACTAACTCGTCTATTGCATTGTCTAACATATCTTAATTTCATGAGCTGCTGCCTAAAACGTATAACTGCTCTGTTGCTTTTCTAAAAATAACAAAGTTTTTTCATACAGGCTGAAACCCATAAGTTTGAGATTGATAAAGAACAAAGCTTTTTCTGATGTAGTTAAATCAAAATCTAAGAGGGGAAATGCAGCAAAATCTGCATAAGAACTGCAACAGTAAGTTGAATCGTTTTCTAATTTTTCTTCACTCGGTGCCTCTAGCCCCTTCCTGTTTGGAATCACCGTTCAATGACTACAACGCATCTATGGTCTGTGTCTCCTATGTGTTAACATCTTCCCTGGTTTATAAGAGTGTAACTTGTGTGTTTTCAGGTATGAGTTAAAGCTTCTAAAGAATCAATGACAGAGATCTTTAGTGAGACTGGATTCAGGCAGTTAACACAAATGTTGCTGGAAATAAAATTCTTCCACACATCTCAATACATTCTTGCCAGAGCCATTCACGGACCAGCGAACCCGCCGCGGGCCAACCCGCGTGGTCTAGTCTGTCCAGGTGGACGTGGGTCAACCCGTCGGACAACTCATGAAGATAGCCAGCTCGTCTGCGTGAAATATTAATCCTCTTAAGCAGCATAGTTTTGGAAATTAGGTTTCATCACCTTCTTTTTTCCACCGCCATTAGAGAGATTGAGATGGTGGAATAAACGTGAGCAATCTTCTTTGGTTTCCATCTGGACGTTTGATCTTCATCTTCATCAACAGAAACTCTCCCATTACAGATTCATACAGTTAAGCTTCCCATTAGGTTCATCAACCACAATCTAGCCTTCAATGCCAGTTTCTTATGTGCGAAGCGGTGTTCAATCAGTTTCTGTTTGAACACTTCTTTTTATGAAGATAAAAATGGAGATATGGCACTAAAGATACGTTTCTTCAGTGACAAAATGTCAAAGGTTGGAGTTCATCCCAAAGAGTTCATAGACAAAGAAGTTTATAGGATTTGGGTGATGTTGAGGTGAACCCATATGCCTGCTTTTGTTTTTAATTTCTTTGACAGCCACTGCTTCCCATTTTGTCATCTCTATACTTGATTTCCTTCTTTCCCCTTTTCAGGTTAAGCAAGCTGAACTTTTTTAATCAAGGCAATTAATGCAAAGCTGCCCCTCGCTTACATTTAAATTTTGGAGCTTAGGTAGCAACTTTTATAATACAGGTGAATCTGCATCTTCGTTTAGGTCTCAGTCTTTATTTCTGCTGTCACAAACAGTTGTGTGTGTGTGTGTGTGTGTGTGTGAGAGAGAGAGAGAGAGAGAGAGAGAGAGAGAGAGAGAGAGAGAGAGAGAGAGAGAGAGAGAGAGAGAGAGAGAGAGAGAATTATATTCACAGGACTGCAATAGCTATCAACAGTAGCATCCTTAGAGCATCATTAACGCAGAAACCCTATGGGTTTCTGCATTTTATTTTATTTTTTTTTTGTTTTTTTCTGTTTTAAAAACAAAACAAAAAATTAAAAGTACCAATTGCGGGCCACCACATGACAGTGGGGTCCACGAAAAATTTCAGAAACCCACCAAATTCGGTCCTGAACTCAGGTCTTTTCTGATCGTTTCTCTTGATTTTTGTGGGTCCTCCAGGTTCATAAACCCCTTGAGAAGCTGGAGTAATGGTGCTCTAAGTATCTTACATGGTAACTCTCCCTGAGGTTTATTGTTACGTTCAAGAATTATTTACCGTTGAGGGAGCAGAGACATTGCACTATTGTTATTGTCTCCAATATAGCTAGATATATGGAAGAATCTGTGAATAAGGTAAACAAACTTAATGAAACGAAGTATTTAAGTTTGATTGTAATAGGTACATCGGATTTTATAAAGTTATTCAAGAGTACTTCGAGGTTTAGCTTCCAACATTGTTGCTTGAAATGATTTTTTAATCTTTCTAGGCAAAACTATGAGACGTAGTGGATGATAGGTTTTACACTTTACTTCTATGTCTGTTTTTTTCTTCATGTTCTCTTATCTCCTGTAAATTTAAGTTAGATAAAAATCAATGTAAAATCTAAAAATAACGTATTTACCTTTTTTGGATATAGTAAGCAAAGAGAGAAGAATGTCCATCAAACGGAAACAATTACATTATAAAATTCAAGGGGAATGATAATATTAGTAATCTAATTTCTGATTCAATATTATATAAAGACAAGGTGCCGTCAGGGTGGTGTGACCAAACTACTAGATTGGAAAAGGCCACACAGACTCATAGAAACAGTCGTCTTATCAGCCTTCAATAATTGAAATAGTCTTTAGGACACATGATCGAAGATTTTACATGATGTGCTCCTCAGATAGAATGCTTATACATACTTCTCTTATTCTCTTTCTTAAGTGAAGCAAGAAACAGAGTTCCAGGAGCAGAAAGCACAGTTTCAGCCACGACTAAAACAAAGAAATGATACACTCAGGTCTTAGAGAAAAGATACAAGGTAATATATTAAATTGGAAAAAAAAATTATGAAGCTGGGTGATTGAGCTGCAGAGACAAGACATACAGCTTGAGGAGAAGATGCGTAATGTAAGAGGTGTATCAACAAAGATGTGACTACGTTGCAGAGATGTAAATCACAGCTTGGGCTGCAACTCAAAAAATCAAAATCTAAGATTAAATATTTGGAGCAGAGACAAAGGATCAAAGACATATGCAGAAAAACAGGTTGTTGAATTCAAGGGAAGAAAGCCTAAATAATTTTATCCAATCTCTTAAAAAAATTGTCTCACAAAAGTTTCAAATCCAAATAATTTATATCCAAAATAATTAGAATTCCCTGAATTACCCGCTATTTAATCCCATATATCTAAAACCGATCTTGTCCGATTTTCCAAATTATTCAAGGAAGAACCAGAACTGAAACCAAAACTTTTATTGGATATTCTTCAATTTCTAACATTGTAACCCAAATGAGACAAATTTTGACAATTAACCAAACAGTTCATATATTTATTGAGTAAAATACGGAAAACAGAACTAGAACTGAATCGGAAGCCGACAATCCATGACTAACTAAAACTGTTAATTCTACAGTTACTAATGACTGAATGCAAATATCTCAAAATTCAATTTATTTATTGACTGAAACAAAGGCTTGCTTCATCATTAACAAATACTAAAATATACGCAATAACACCGTTTTTAAAAAAAAAATATATGTATATAAACCAAACCTTTGCCTATAATCACATTGAAAACAACAAAATCCACTAAAATATATTAGACAAAATAATATCACCTTAACAAAATCACACACAACAACAAACACAAATATCCCGTGTGAATTCGTTTGTGAGTTATGTTCTGAACTCCACTTCCTTTCAATATATTTCTTACTAATCATAATATAAAAGTTATGCAATAAAGTTATATAATAATATAAATATATTACATGTAAAGTATATCCCATCCGTAGGACGGAACCGACCTTAGTATTGTATAATTGATCTTAAATTTCAAATGACATTAAGAAATCATCTAAAATGGTGAGAACATCATTTATTATGAAATAAAATAAAAATCTTTAAACACCATTTAAAGTGATATGGAAGGAGTATATCTCTTTCACGCTCATACATCAGACTTGTCGTCGTTGTTATTACTTTTCTTGGTAAACTCAAAGCCGAACAGTTTAAGTAAAGCAAACACAATCACTATGATGTTCACTACTATGCTAACGAGCAACACCCATTTCCACCATACTAACATTGTAAAAGTAACTATAAGAGGTTTTGTTTTTGAAAGGTGAAATGGTCCGAATTTTCAACTGTTACTTCCACCCATAGGTATCAAATTTACAAGATGACAAATATGATATGTAAAGCAAATACTACATATAACTAAAATTAAAATACAAGAATATAATACTGTAGTTGGATAAAACTAAACTGAAGCAGCATTGGGATAAAGATTTTTTTCCTTAATTCTTTTAACGTCTGTAGTGCTAGTTTGAATACACTTAAGAATCTCAGGGTACAATTCCCATATCTTTAGTCTCACAGCACGTGAAAACCAAAGTCTATTGAATCTATATGTATGCTATACTCTCAAGAAATTGTTCTATTAGATATGGTTCAGAATGAGATGAACATTGTATTAACGTTGTAACAACATATTTAAGGTCTTCTCCCGAGTTATAATCCCTTTAATAATGTCATTGTATATCTTAAGTTCTTACAAATCCTAAGGTCATAACATCAATTAATTCATATCCCTAGATATTATATATTTTTTATCACAATATCCCTAGATATTATTTGAGATTGATTTAGTAATTAAGTATCTTCATTCTAAGAAAACATAATTCCATTACTTATTAAAAATGATGGCGTTCATCATATCTAATTATGACATGAATTATTACAATTATGACAAAAAAGTTCAATTAATTTTTTTTTTGTTTAAAATATATAAAACAGTAAGTATATGGTAATTAAAATAATAAAAGAATTATAAAAAAAAAATAATTAGATAAAAATTATTATAAAAGTATAGACTAAATATTTAATAAATAAAATTTATTAAATGTTTATAATGAGAAAATATATGTATATACTGTTTATTTTTTGATTTTCTATTAAATATAGTATACATATGATACCATAATTAAGACATAAATTACCATAATATAGATGATAATATTTAAATTGCATTTTATCAATACTATTAAAAGAGAAGGAGTCCTAAAAAATCTACTTATACAAGTTGTTTGGACTCTTTCATTAGACTAACATTTTTTGGTCTTCCCTTATATTTATCTAACTATATAAATACTATTTCTATAACTATATAAATACTTTATAATTTAAATGAACTCATTTATTACTTTCCATAATCTACTATATAATTACTCTNGTTTTTATTTAATTTTAAATGTAAAATATCCTACAATTTAAATTTCAGATAGTTTGAATATCTTCAATATTTTGAATAGAAAATATTCGGGTAATTTATTTGTTTGCCTAATTTGGTTTATAAATAATATTTCTGGATATTTATTATTTAAATATTATATATAATTAATATTTGTAGGTATGTAATTTATATTTAAAAAATTTAAATACCCATTTGGTTCTCGGTGCGATTTCTATTTTTTGGTTCCAGAAATATATGATATGATCGATTATTTATGAAATTTGGTTTAATTTTCGTTTTTTTTTCAGTTTGTTACGGTTCGGTTCACCTGGAAAAATGTATAACATGTGCATTATCTTATATAAAAATTCATTTATAAGAATTTATTTTATTTCAAAAATAAACCCCGCGCTTTTTAAGCGCGGGTCAAAATCTAGTTTATATTATAATATTTTAAAATCTGTTTGTTTCCGAAAATTATCTATTTTCAGAAACATATTGTAAGAATATAATATTAATTTTAAAAAGTGTGTTATTTAACATATTATTTATAGCTAATATAATATTATTTTATAAAGTTATTACATGATGTTAGCAAGTTCAATCCAGAATTCGATCCGGTTTCGGTTCGGTTTTTGCGGTTTTTGGTATTTCGGTTTATAAAATTAGCTACCATATTGGGCCTATATTTAATCTGGTTTTGTATGGTTTTTATACTATAAATTTTTGATTTATTTGGTTTTATACCATAAAACATTATCATTTAATTTGGTTTTATATGATATGAATTTTAAAGAAGCCATGTTGTCCAAACTGTCATTTATTAAAACAATCTTGGATGTTTATAAACAATAGAATGTTAATTAATAACAAAAAAATGATCAATTACTCAGATTTTTATAGTTCTTCTTGTCTTCTATGTTCTTTCGGAGAAATTCCATGCTACCATCTAATTTTCCAATTTCTTAAAACATGAAAAATCAAATCAAATCAAATCAAATCTGAATAATACAAAATAAATAAAAATTAGCAAGACTTACATTCACTCTGTCAATTACTCAATGGCAAAAGAAAAAAAAAAGTAAAAAAAAAAGTTGATTTCAAAAGAATAGGAAATTAAAAACTTTCGGCTACAGTGAATAATTTTTTATTGTTTAAGTATTTTTTAAATTAGAAATTCTTTAATGTAAAAGTATATGGTATTAATTACTAACATGATAATCTTAATCTTATACTATAAAGAAGAGTTTCCTTCCTCTAGAATGTTCCACGTCACTAATTAAGGGAAAGAGAATCTGACGTGTGTCTTTTTTAATTAGAGTTCCGCTGCTCTTATTTCGTGTTTGTTAGCTGGGCTTGAACGACTATTTAATGATTTCATTTTGTTTTAAGATAATGGACTTCAACGTTTTATTCTTTTGTGGGCTATGGAACACAAAATTTTGCTCACCAGAAAACCTAATATACGTCGTTGTGGGTACCCAAATAAAATTTCACAGCCAGTCACCAAAACTTCATTATATCACAGCATCTGAGTATATTCTATCACAGTTCTTCTGTAGTACGAAAAAACTAAGATTTTTTTACCTTGTATGACACATTTTGTCTTCTGAATTACAGTTGTAGACACTTCCCACTTGGGAAACACATTATCACTGTCGAAAGTCATACTTGCCCTTGTTTTAGACCAAACCAGTTTTACCTAACCATAGAACAATTAACCGTAGTTCAACTATCTTTATTTTTTCTTTTCTGTCGGACAAAATCAAATCAACCACTTTCTCTTTCCAGAAATTTCTTTTCTTTCCTCTGTTTTTAGGTCTGAAATCAGGGTTTGAAATCTCTGTTTCGATCTCTAAAATTAATTTATCATTTCAAAGGTTTGGAGTTGATTCTGTGTTTCAGGTATGAGAAAGCTCCTTTCTTTATATTATGTTTGTTCATGGGTCTGAAATTTTCACTTCCCTCTGTTTCTAGGTCTGAAGTTTGGGCTTGTAATCCTAATTACGAACCTCTAACTCAGTTTTTCCTTACAAGAGTTTGATTGGGAGTTGATTATTGGTTTCATGTAAGAGAAAGTTCTTTTTTTGTTCATGGATCCGAATTTTCAATTTTCCTCTGTTTTCTAGGTTCCAAAAATTTTTTTTGGGTATGTCTAAATAAGAAATACTCACTCTCGTCGTCTCTGTCCAACGTATTAGGCTCGCGGTTGTCGTCTATCTACAGGAAGATGATGTTTCATAGCTCGAGGAACAATGGCGAACTTTAATTATATGTACATCTGGTCCTCCATATTTTACTTTTTGTTTTTGTTTTTGTCCCCAATCTATTTTGTATGCATAAATATCCTCTCTTTCTCCACAGTTTTTATACTTTTGTTGTGTCCACATCTTTTATACTTTTTTGTGTCCATGTCCAGCAATTTTTTGTGTTATATACAAAGTATAAATGTAAAAATGAATATTAAAAATGTTGTATATAACTCTTTCTAGTTTAAATCAGAAACAGTCAAAGAACTATATGAATGGAAAAGATAGTAGAAATAAGTTTGATTACCGTAAAACAACCACACTCAACACTTTGTCTGTCCACATCTTTTATACTTTTTTTTATGTCCATGTCCACACATTTTGTGTGTTATATACAAAGTATAAATGTGAAAATGAATATTAAAAATGTTGTATATAATTCTTTCTAGTTTAAATCAGAAACAGTCAAAGAACTATATGAATGGAAAAGGTAGTAGAAATAAGTTTGATTACCGTAAAACAACCACACTCAACACTTCGGCTATCTAAGATTCTTTCTGTCCACATCCATACATTGCGATCCATTTTCCGTTCTTAGATCTTGGCCAAGGTGAGGGCTATTCCTTAAATCCCGAACTAGTTTAGTACTACTATTATAAAAAGTTTAGTTTCGAAACATGTTCCGTCTCTATGAATCGAGTCTGTTTGAGAGTCTTGTTTTGTTATTTATTATTATTGATTGTTAAACCGGACATAGGATAATAGAGGATTCAACGGTTGTATGATATGATTGATGTTAAGAATGCTATATATATGTATATATACGAGTTCATGTGTGAGATTGCGGGGGTGCAGAGACGTCTATACTAGCGACGCCTTCTTTGAGGAGATTGCGGGGGCACATAGACGTCTGTGATAGCGCTGCCTTGTGTGGAGATTTCGGGGTACAGGGACGTTTGTACTAGCGCGCCGTAGAGATTGCGGGGGTACGGAGTGGACTACCGTACTAGCGACGCCTGTAGAGTTTTATATGTATATCCGTATGAGGAGAATGCGGGGTGCAGAGAATAGCTATGTATTATCATCGCATTGATTGTTGTTGTATGGTACTCTAGGCATATGATTCTTCTGTGAGGTGTAATAGACATAGTGATTGTCTCATGCTAGAGCTAGGCCTACATAGTCGTAGTGCTATGTACTGAGTCAGTTGTTTGTGGTTAGCATCCCATACCTCACTGAGTGACTCCCTTGTTACTCACCCCTCTTTCTTCCCCTTTTTCAGGTGATACTGACGATCGAGTGTGATCATTTCGGACTGGTGCTTTTGGGAGTTTTATTTATTTATTTTCACACCTATGCTTTTATCGATATTTTTGAGATTTGTTATATTATTTGGATTTATGGCTATTTATTAGATTTATAAAGATTGGAGACGATTTATGCGATTTAATAAATGGATATTTCAGACATTTTTATTTATAATATTATTATGGAAAAAGCGGGTGTCAACACTTCGGTTATCTAAGATTCTTTTTGTCCACATCCATACATGTGTATTTTTCTTTCTAATTTAAATCAGAAACAGTCAAAGAACTATATGAATGGAAATGGTAGTAGAAATAAGTTTGATTACTGTAAAACAACCACACTCAACACTTCGGCTATCTAAGATTCTTTCTGTCCACATCCATATATGTGTATTTTTCTGTGTCCACAAAATTTTCCTACAAACATTTTAGTCTGTATTAAAATCTCAAAAAGTATATCAAAATGGATGTTGAAATATAGATAAAAAAATATTATAATTTTTAGTAAAACAAATTTTATTTTAAATATTAATAATTACAATAACCAAAGAAATACATATTATAGAGATGTAATGATAATGATAATAATAGTAATTTGCTCTCAGCAAGAAACAAACGTCCGCATTAAACACAATACAAGTCCACTTTTTTTTAAAAAGTACACTTTCTCCAAACCGTAGGATCACTTTCAGCTTTTATAATTTGATGGCTACAATTGAAACTCAACTATTCTATTTAAGAATTTTTTACATTCTAAGACACTTTTTTGTCTTTGTAATAACATAAAAAGACACTTCCTACTTGTTACACACTTTCTGTGTGTGGTTTGTCAAATACACCCTCCAACTACACTTATCTCTCCTTACTCCATCCAACCAGAAACAATTGTTTTGTTTTAAAAACAAATAAATTAAAATGTAAAATATGGACATCACTTTCCCAAAATCCATTCTTTCTTATTCTCAATCTCTTCGTTTTCAATTTCTGCAACATCAGCTGACCCTAAAAATTCTCCAATTCATCGTTAAAGCTTCGATCTTGAGAGTCTGGTAACTTATACGAAACCAATTTCTGTCCAAAAAATCTCATATACTTTGTGGTGACGGCGGGTCCAGAACTTCTCAACAATGTCGTAACTCAAAGACATATTATTTGTAAATAAAACTTCAATTGCGTGACCAAAGTTCCGGCGACCATATCTTCAGTGACAAAACTTCAGATCTGGGGAAGATGAGTTTGGATTTCAACTTCAGGTTAAAGATAGAAGAAGAACCATAGAGAAAGCAACTCTGGGTATTATGGTGGTGGTTGTGGAGAGAGAAAACGTGAAGTTGGTTTTCGTCTTCGTGCCTCTGAAAGTTTGTTGCAGGTGTGCGAGTGTGGATGGTGGAGGTGTGGACAGGGTATTGTGTATACGGTGGATGTGGTTGGTGTGGACAATGGTTTGTGGATGTGGTCAGTGTGGACAACATTTGTTTCAGTTTTTGCAGCTTATGCATTTTATCATTATCTTTGATCGGTTTATGTTCATTTCTCTTCTTTGTTTCAGCTTCTGCAGCCCCAAATGTTGATGACACATTCAGTTCAGGCTCACATAACTTTGTTTCTTCTACTACAGCAAGAGCTGTTGATGGCAAATTCAGTTTAGGCTCTTCCGTGTAACTGTTGATCTCAGCAACTTATTTTCCAAAGACTCAAATCAAAAAGATAACAAAGGTAAAACATGTTTTTTTTTTTATGAATCTCTTTTATGGATCTGTAAGATATGTGTACACAATTTGCATCCACAACTCGCTCATCCACAATCCCTCAGCCCACAATTTTTTCGTACAGTTTGTCTTTCCTTCTTTCTATAATCATAGATGACTTGTATATATGTTTAGTGTTTATTTGTTTTTAATTATCTATTTGTACATTTAATATACTATTTCATAGTGTAACTTATTGAATCGAGACAATATTTTCAGAGATTTTTGAAAATCTGTATTTATGTGTAAACAAAATCCAAACATCTCTCATCCACTATTTCACTATCTATAGATATATCATTAAAACAATATATGTATTATGGATATCAAAATGTAAAAGAAAAAAAGTTAAATTTTGTTTTACACATAAATATAGATTTTTATACATTAGAAATTTGCAATAAAATGACCACTAAGATATAGTGGGGAATACAAACCTAATTAATAAACTAACTAAACACCTAACTGATAGCTTTCCCAACGTCAACCAACTTGTATATTCAGCAGAAGGGTATTATGGTCTTAATAGTACATCGAATCTAGCAATTGTGTCTCACAAGTAACAAGTGTCTTATTGAGTAAGAAAAGACACAAAAGTGTCTAATTATGTAAGTCAATCTGCTTTTATTTACACATGTTTTTTTTTCTATGTACATCGAATCTAGCAAGGGTATTATGGTCTTAATAATACATCGAATCTAGCAATTGTGTCTCACAAGTAACAAGTGTCTTATTGAGTAAGAAAAGACACAAAAGTGCCTTATATAAGTCACTCTGCAATAGAAAAGAGATTAAAGTGCCTTAATTGGTAACTCACTCAAAAACTAAAGTGTGCTGATTTTCACAGGACCGCAACGATGATATGTCTGGGAATGTATCATTGGCTACTATGGTGGATATTGATGTCAACGATTGTGAGGAGGCACCAACTATAGGAACTAATTCAACTGCTGTCGATATCAATAATTAAGTATCCCGTGACAGTAACTTGCAACGTTGCCAAGAAAACATGTGTTTCATAAGCAAAGATAGATCTTAAAGTACTTCAGCCCTCTATTTTCTATTTGAATAATGCTATATTGCTATGTCATCGATGTTGGTTTTCTTTTTTTTTTTTTTAAATGAGGAAGTTGCTACTGTTTTTTGCGGAAAAAAAAAAGTTCTCAACTATTTTTATATTCTGAATTACCTTATAAAATATGTTCGGCTTTGAGTTTTATACAAGTTGTTTAAGTTATAGAAACATATAAATGTCTTCCCTCAGTTCAAACGTTTAAGCTATGAAAAAATCAAGAGCATATATACTAAACACAGCAATCCATGTGTCTAGAAATATATATATATATATATATATTGATTCCCTTCTGCATAATAATTCTGTACATATACTTTTTGTCTTCTACATTAGTTTTTTTTTAAACAGTATATATATATATATATATATATATCTATTCACTAAAATATTTATTAAAAATAATTATGGAACTTTATTACTGAAATATTTAATTTAGTTTTAAATGTTCTAAGATAAATAAGCGTTACTTAAAAACATATTTAAAGATATAAAAAAAAATTTCCTTAGAATAATTAAAAATATTATGTAACACAATATACACCAAAATGCATGGCTGATCTAGCATGGGCTCAAAACAAATTTTACCTAAGACGTCAAATCAAGTCATCTCCAAACTGTCTCATATTCATATTGGATTGTCTTAAACAACATGACAATGAAAAATATATTTTGAAAAAACACACTCCAACAAAGAGCTTCCAACCCCAAAATATAAACAAACAACTAATCTCTCCAAATATGAGCAAAAAATTAGAAAAACCCTAAATAAACCGAACACCAATTATAGATACAACCAGAATAAGTAAACTAAATAAGTCATCCTACATACAATATCCCTTTTACAATCATACCATTGACCTCAAACATACTTTGAGAAAAATCTCATGGACTCCACTTCCACTCACTAACTTGACCCACAAACAACAAGTTTAAAAAACAATTATACAAACCAAAATAACAATTGACTCACAGAGAGGAGAGTACAGAGTATATGTTGAATGATTTAATTAAAACAATCTTTTTAGCCTTTTCCTACGCAACAATTTAGCTAAAAAAATGATTTCTGTGGTCAGCTTAATGAAATAACTTTGGTACTCTATCAAACCAAAATTATATAGCCATAAATTTAGTTAACCAAAAGAATATATTACCATTTGATACATAAAATGTAAAGAACCGGTTTCTACGTTTTATATTGCCTTTAAAGACCAATGCCAGAGAAATGGGAATTCAATAATTCAAAAAAAAACATAAACTAAGCTTTAATGAGTTGTAAATTTAACAATTTTTTATATGAAAAATAATAATAAGATAAAATTATATAAAGCATAAACAAAGTATAATTAAATTAAATTAGTATAACAAATAGTGAGTCTTACTCATCTCAAATTTGTTGAGCAACTCATTGAATAAATCTATTAAAGTCTAAATTATAATTGTATTTGCTCTATCATGCTTTTATATATAATTGTTAAATAAACAGTAGAGAAACTTCCACTTGATAAAAAACAGAATATAAGAGACTTATGCTCCTTTTTTAGTCACCGAGGAAAAAAAAGAGGCTAAAACTCAAATTTTTGCTCCATCTAGAGATATCTTTATGTTCCGTAGTTTAACAAGGTCTCTCTACTGTGTTATCTTTTGACCGATTTTGTTTGATTTAATTTATAATGTTCAAAGTTTAAATCTAGAGTAGTGTTATGAATATTATAAAACTATTAAATTTCCCAACCTAAGTGAACGCCAATATGAGTATGCTCACATGTCATTTTTAGTTTTATAATTAAAATTTGATGTAGATAACACTAATTGCTTAACATAATCACACTCACAACTAAATAAACATATAATAAAATTTACATCATCAATAAAAACTAATACATCACATTCCGCACGTTCCTAGTTAACATATATAACAAATCAGTTATGATGTATCGATATATAATGTATATATTTATATGTTTTTACTTTGATCGGTGTTTGGTTAAATCTGTTATAAATCTACCATATCCAAATCCTACGGTTTTTATAAAATCATATCCATTCGGTTTATATGGTATATACCAAATCAAAATTATATTGTCTATTTCAGTTCGGTTCGGTACGGTTCGGTATTACCACATGTAACATGCCTACATGATGTCAAGATTATTGTAACATAATCAATTTATTATAGATATTTATATTTTGAAAATACCTTAGACGTTTTAATAATCTTTATATCATCACATCAAAGATTAATAAAGTATATTAATATTGACTTTTTGTGAATAGTTAAATTAGTAAATCTATTTTGAAGTTTATTACTCAATGTAAGCATGAGGCTAATCAAGTTTCTAAATTACTGAAAATATGTAACACTTATAAATATATATATCAGAAGTTAGTTTTCGTTAAAAATGACAAAAAATAATTATTAAATTATATTTTAAAAATAAATAAAATAGTATAAACTATTATTTAAAAGAAAAAAAATAATTTTAATAAATCAAAATAATTTACATACAATCAGATTAGAATATTAAACTTAATAGAAACTACATATAACTAGTATGTTTTTAAATTAATAAATTTTAAATTAAATGTACCGAAAATATTTTTTATTTTATTTAAAATAAGATATATATTTAAACGTTATTATTTCTGTATATGATGCATGAAATAATCTAGTATAGTTATAACAAAAAGATTTCCAAACTTTTAATTTTACCATTAACGAATGACACATTTTATTATTATCAAAACTGAGAATTATAAATAACAACCCAAATACCATAAATGTCATAAACTTGAAAGATTTTTAAAAGGGGAACTGTCAGTTTTTATAGAAATTTCACAAATATATATACTATTTCTGTTTCGTTTAGCGTTTAAGGTTTTGAAAGAAGTATTAAAAACTTACAAAAATTTACAAAAAAAAATCAACAAAAAGATTTCAACCAATAAGAAAATAATGTTTTATTATTGTTTACAAATTTCAAATGACACTAAATTTTATCTAAAATATTAAGAACATCGCTTATTATGAAACCAAATCTATACTTATGGATTAGAGTTAAATGGTAGGATTTGGTGGGGTTTAGTTTCTTTTATATAAAAACTGAAAAAATCTAATAAAATTTTAAAATCATTTAAAAAGTCATTTTTGAATTTCAAAAATAAATTTGAAAAATTAATTCTAAAAATTAATAAAAATTTCGAATTTAAAAATATATAATTCGAAATTATAATTTTTTCTATTTATATTTATATATCTATAAATCAATGGTTAGTAGGATAGTTTTTACCCCTTTGATAAAACATATTTTGATCAATTTCTTCACTGGGAACTCTTTTGGTGATAAAACCTAAAAATAAATTATTTGAGAGAATTATCTTACATATAATGATTTTTAAGAAGAAACTGTAAATTTTTAAACGAATGTCACAAGTATATAATCCATTTTTTTTATTTTAGTTGTTGTTTAAGGTTTTGCACAAATATTAAAAAATACTATTTTTTATGCAATTTATCTTGGCTATGTAAAAATATTAAACAAAACTATTTCAACCAATAAGAAAAACGCTGTATTTTATAATCAATCACAAATTGTAAATGACATTAATTTCATATAAAATAGTGAGAACATCACTTATCATAAAACAAAATAAAAATATTTAAACATTATTTAAAATTATACGGAGGAAGTTTATCGATTTTATGCATTTCCATCAGCATTGTTTTTCTTTTTTTTGGTAAAACAATCAAACAAATAAAGGATATTAAGCACAATCGCTATCACAAACCAAAATATGGCAAGGCCTAACACACATTTCAACCATACCTCCATTGTAAAGATAACTGTAAGAGTTTTTCGTTCTTCGGAGTTGAAGCTGTCTCCTCTGTCAACAAGTACTTTCACCTGTAAGACACAAATTTACAATATTGAAAAATTTGTATGTAATATAAAAACTACAAATAATAAAAATTAAGATACAATAATATAATATAGTAGTTGGATAAAACTGGACTTAAGAAGAATCAATATTATATCTCTTTCCTTAATTTTTTTAGACGAACGCAGTGTGCAGATTTGAATATGCTTAAAAATTTGAGAATATAACCACCTATATATTTAGTTTGACAGTATATGAGAATCAAAACCTGTCAAATCTATATATATGCTATAATGTCAGACATAAAAAAAAAAAGTAAAGAAAAGAAATTGTTGTATGGAATGTATATTTCGTAATAAAATGTCATGACTTTTATAGCCCCATAGAATAAAGTGTGCACCTAATATCAATAAATGGAGATTATATTTTGATTCTCATAATGACAATATCAAAAGGTGGTATCGAATTGTTATTATTGAAAGATTTAGTCAAAGACTTAGTCTAATGCCAAATCATCCATATATGGTAAAATTCTAAGAAAATATTTCTTTCTTATATTTATATTTTCAAGATTTAATTGTCCTACTCTTTATGTTTTTTTTTTTAAATATATATTGTATTGCTGATATTATATTTAAGACAAAAATACCAAAATAGAAATTATCATAGGCAATTAAAATTAAATTTAATATTATAATCTTTTTAATATCCTAACATCTGCTTTATTATAAAAATTACATATTTAAAAATATCATCTATTTTTTACAAAAACATATTTCGAGAATGTTATATTTATAAAATTTTAGAAGGCGAAGCTGTCTCTTTGGAAGGAGTTTTCAATCAGTACTTCCACCTGTAGACACCAAATTTAAAAGATGGGCAAATTTGATTTGTATAGCAAAAACTACAAATAATAAAAATTAAATACAGCAATATAGTACCATAGTTGAATAAAACTGAATATAAGCAGAGTCGAGATTAAAATTTATATTCTTAATTCTTTGAACGTCTATAGTGTGCCGGTTTGAATACACTTGAGAATCTTACGATACAACTATCTATATCTTCAGTCTTACAGGACTTGAGAAGCAAAGATTATTTTCACCAATAATTATAAAAAAATGGATAATAATGTTGTTTGGAAACATAGATAGTAATGTTTTTCTTTCATTAATGTATCTTTTAATAAGTTCATTAATATGGATAGTAGTGTTATTCTTTCACTAATAAACTACGTTGCACGGAAGCTTCATCGGACGTGTGTTTCCCGCTTCGGATCCGGAATCAGAATAGGAATCTTGTGGAAGTTCGCGGAATCTCGATTCCACTTTGGAATCACGCTTCCAATTTAAAAAACACAATATCATATACAAATAAATGAAATATAAAATTATTTTTATGTTTTTACAGTATATAATAGTATATATAGTGAGAATATATATATATATATATGTAAATACGCAAATTAATACTATAAATCATATATATGTACTATTTTATTAGATATATATATATATATATATATATATATATATATATATATATATATATTCAAATATGTTACACCAGTTATTTATAGAATTTTAAAAATAACTAAGTGGTAATATTTGTTTATAAACTTAATTTATCTGTATTGTCACAGTTATAATATGCAATCATTTAAAAATATAATAAATGAATAAAAACTTTATTTTAAATTATAATTATATAATCCTTAGTTATAAATTTATAAATTATATATGTATATTTGAATACATGCTTCCAACACGTACCCGCTTCCTAATTTTTTTTAAATCTCGATTCTGCGCTTCCATACGATTCCGTTTCCGTGCACCCGCTTCGTTTCCATGTAACATAGCTAATAAATAGGTTAATTTATTTAAATGATTAACTGTGTTAAGTACAATGTATTATTATAAAGTCTGAGATCAATATATATTTATTTCATTCAAAATACATAATTAACATATTTTATATAATATAGTTGCAGATTTTAATATATTAATTAATCAATTAGTTTTACATATAATATTTTATATATAAATATTCTTTATAAATGAAGTACATCCATAAATTATTTATATTATGTATATTATGTATATTTCATAATACCAATGTTTAAATATTATTTTATATTATTATTATCTATGTGAATAAAAAAAATTTTATAAAAAATTAATTATATATTGCTAACAATTTATGGAATTAAATTTTATATGTTATTTTCAAATGTCTTTATATATAGAATAATGATACGAAAACATATTCAAGAATTAATTTTTACTAATATATTTTTAATACCACTATGAAACCAATTTAATCAATATATTATAAGAAAAATACGATAACAAGCTCAATTTCAAACATAAAATTAAATAATGGTTTTATATCACACAATAATTTTTTAAATATAATAATATATGATTAATTAAATGATGGCGCATATAAAATATGATTAATTATACAATGACATGTATATAATATATAAGAGGGACACGAAAAACAAATAGCATCATTTTTTTTAAATACATCCGCGCGAGCGCTGGTCAAGCTCTAGTTGTTTTCTATAGCCTCATAAAATAATAATTTAATAGCTCTTAATGGAGATTATATTTTGATTCTCTCATAAAGGCAATATCAAGAGGTGAGTTGATTTTTGTATGTTACAAAAATTAAAATCAAAATCAAATTGTCATTATTGAAAAATTCAGTCAAAGACGTAGTTTAGTGAGAAATCATCAATATATAAGGTAAAATTGTAAGAAAATATTTAATTCTTATATTTATTTTTTCATGATTAAATTGTTCTATATACCGTTTATGATTTTGATATTGTTTTCAAGATATAGTATATAGATTACTTTTATAAAATTGTGTAGTTCCCATCTTCTTTATAAATTATATAATGTTATTTTTCAAAAGTTAAGTTATGATGTCAATATTATTGTAACATAATTATAGATGTTTATATTCTTACAAGATTTTTATAAAATTTGATAGTAATATTTATATCACCAAGATGAAATCAAGTATATAAATTTTTTTATGGATAGTTAAACAAGTAAACATTTTGATAGCCATTTCTCTCGTTCTCATAGCAATTTGGAATGGTGTTTCTTTGGTGGTGGTGTTTGTCTGGCCAGATATGTGGAGTCTATTAGGACTCTTTGAGTATAAGTCTCTGGTGTTTTTAGACCTGCGCTCTATGTCCTCTGCGCTGGTGGTGGTCTATGTCAGTAGTGGCTCAATGGCTCTTACGGTTGTAGTATATAGAGATCCTACAAAATTGGTCTCCGATCTTTGGAGTTTGGAATTCAGTGGTGAGATGGTGACAGTGGCAATCCATGAATCTTCCTTGACTCCTTGTGTGGTGTTGGTGGTGTCGGTGGAGCTCTGTCGTTGACCTTACCAATGGTTTCGTTGGTATATGATGTTAGTTTTCGGGTAACTTGGTTCTTTCGCAACAGAATCATATAGCGGTGTCTTTGGTTCTATTCATCAGTGTTTAGGCCTTGCTGTTAGTAGTGGTCTGATATCTTGTTTCTATGTTTGGTTCTGATTATTAAGTCTTTGGTTCTCTGTCTCGCTGGAGGTTGCTGGAGGAGTTTCTGTAACGAACATATGCTTGTCATCGTTCAGTTTGCTCTTGGTTCTTGACAAAGGGGTTAGGCATTGTTCCTTTGTTTCATGGTGGTTTCTATCTAGGCATTTACTGGTCGTGTCCTTTGTTGTCCGACTTTGCCGCATTCAGAAGTTTAATGAAGATCAATAGGTCTCACCTTGCCGGATTATGAAGTCATGGGTTCTTGGTGATGGAGAGATGGCATCTTATCATTGTGAGAGAGGTCAAAAAATACCTTTGTTTGTATGGCTCTCTCACAATTGCAAGATCTTTTCTTACCTACATTTATATTGGATTTATCTAGGGATGTCTACTGGTGTCTTCTTTGAGTTTATGTTGTTTGGTCAGTTTGGTTCAGACTTGTAAAAATATTTGATTGAGTAACAAGCATTAAAAACGCCTAATTAAGTATATTTAAATTTAGTACTCAATATAAGCACAAGCTTTATCAAGTTTTCTAAATTAGTGAACATATTTAAAATTTGGTAAATATATATATTAGAAGTTAATTATTTTAACTAAAACTGACAAAACAAAATTTTATTACATTTTTTGAAATGGTATAAATTATTATTTCAAAAAAATTAAAAATAATTTACGAAACTAATGCAATCATATTAGAAAATTTAATCAAATAAAAACAACAAATCACCATCTAGAATATTTTTTCCAAAAACTTAATTTTACCATTAACCAGTTCCATCCTTCATTATTATCTAAACTGAGAATTATAAAATGTGGAATCACCGTGGCCTAGTGGTTAAGTTTTAAAAGCTTCTACACCAGGTATGGGGTTCGAATTCCAGGCTATGCATTTTCTACACCAAGAGTGGTTTCAATTCCCGGAAAAGGTGAATGACGAATTATGCAGATTATTGGAGAAAAGACTTACAAGAGATCTTCAGCATGGCACAAGGAGTACTTGATGATTGGACTTTTAATTCCAATTCAAATGTTGTAATATAAAGGATGTCAAACCAGTTCTAAGTGATCATAAACCAACGGAATTGCAAGACCATGCTTAATCTAAGTGCTATCAATTGGTGAGATGATTTTAAAGTAAGAAACTACTAAATAAACAATAAAGATCAACGCTTTCTTTCAAAATAAGAAGAGAGAACTGATGGGGTAAGGGAATTGATATTGGGTGATCAAGTTTCAATCTAAAGGTGCAAACTTTTCAATCAATCTATCAACCGGTACCTTAGGCCTAGATACAATCCTAAACAAACTCTATCTCTAGATGAATGTTTATTTGCAAAGATAACTCAAGTATCTAATCTCTTAGGTTGAATGTTATCTAAACAATCATTAAAATCAAGTCTACTAGTCATCCTAACACCTTTAACAACAAATCTCTTTGGTAAAGAATGTTAAAAGCATTGAAGAGTTGGTTCAGGTATTTCATCATACACCTTTAAGACATGAAATACCTAAAGCTCAATTCTAAAGAAGCCAACTCTAAAACAGCATTAAATTCACTCTACAAGCAAGGAATAAGATGGATCTATGCTTAAACACCTTAGATCTAACTTAATCACCCCTTGATCTCCCTAACCCATAAATCCTAAAATGACTGCTCACCAATCACCATGATTACACTTAAACCTATGAAGGATTTAAGGTTAATCATGATTAGAAAGCAATGATACACTAAGAAATCTCAAGAACACAAGATAAAAGATGAAACTTAGATTAAAGGAATAAAATTTCACCCAAAATGTCAAGTGTTTAGGAGAGAAATTAAGATAAGATCAGAAGATCAAGTCTAAAGAGTATTTATAATAGCTTAAAATCGAACTGGGCCAACCCAACAAACCTAAGCTGGCCCAAACAAAAGAGGTAAAAAATTCTGGTCAAACTCGAAATGTTGACTTTTGGACGCTCACAGCGGCTTATGGAGGCCGCTGCATTATGTCGCTGCAGGCACCCAGCGGCTTTTCGCTCTCTGTCAGACCGCCCCACCATGCCGCTGCCACACTTAGCTCCCATTTCCCTCATATTTTTGTGTCACTACACCGCTGCGTTAGGCCGATATCAAACAGGGATTTGGCTAATTTATTGCACGAAAATCACCTTTGGCCGCTGCCAAAAACCGCCCCTGTAAGCCGCTGATGTACTTCGTCTCACAGAAGGTTTGGTGCAGCGGCTTCTCGAATCGTTGCTAGGCCGCTGCGAGATCTCTATGCCGCTGCGAGATCTCTATGCCGCTAGGACACTTTATCATCTGGAATCACACTCGAACATCAGCTAGTCTTGTCTTTAAATCACTTCCAAAAGCTCCAAAGTAGTCATTTTGCATCTTCTATACCTGATAAAGACATATGCAATGCAAATGCATCCTAAACAAGTCTAAATGAAGTCCTAAATGAACAAAAACAAACAAGTTAAGAAGGTTAAAACCATGCAAATATGCTATACATCAACTCCCCCAAACTTGTCATTTACTTGTCCTCAAGTGAATTTTCAAAAGCAATAAGGGGAAGAGATTTGAAAATGGAGACTCATAACCAAAAGGAACTCTTCCTAGACATCACCATGATATCCTTTCATAATCATACCAAATAGCAAGAGCAAACACTTCATTTAACTCTAACTTCTCAAGGCCTATCCTAACTCCTTTGTTCTCTACACCATCATCATGCATCCACATACAACAAATCAACCAACCCTCGCATTCATTAGCATAGTTAAAAGTGAATTCTTGCAAATGGTCAAATGGTCCAAATCATTTGGTTTGGTAGGAAAATGCTTGAAATGGAGATATATAAAGAAAGTTATGATGATCTTTTATGGTGACTTACTCTCTAGAAATCAGTATCTTTGCCATTATGCATAATATATCTAAGAAAAGGAACAACTCATGCATACAATGATCAATCTCCATTGTTCTATCATTTTCCTAAATATAAATAAAAGCTACCCTTTCACTACAATCTCGAACTCATTTTTCACTCACCCAAAGATTTCTCAACCACTCAACACCACTTCTAAACTTGAACTCTTTTCTTTTGACATCAACTAGGGACACTTTCATACCATCTTTTCTCTTTCTTTTTTTCATTAGCTCTCTTTGTTTTCTTTTTTTTTTCATTAGCTATCTTTGCTCCTGACGCTGAGTTATGAGCAGGGAATTACCCTTAACGTTGATCATCTCGAGAGTCTGTTGAAGCCCACGGGACAATCGCAGAGAATCACTCTATGCCCTCGTGATGAAATTGTTACGGGCTGCTCAATGCTTTCTACTTCTTGGAAGAAAAATTTCTTTTACGTTCGTATCGACAGTGCGTCAGTCGAGGAGGGTAGCATTCTGCTTTTTACGACCACGTGGGGTCGGAGAGGTATGTGAATCGAGTTCATACGAATCCTCTTCCTCTTATTATTTTTTTTATTTGTTTCTGTTTTTCCGCAGTGACCAACCCTTTGCCTCCGTATCCCGCGGATCTCCAGAACATCACCACTTCTCTCAAATGTGCTGAAGTCGGTTGGTGCAGTTTTTCTCCGCAACGCGTCCGCCAAGCGGTTGCCCTCTTCCGATCTCGACTCTTTGCGAATTTTCTGATTTATGAAGAGGATCCGTTTATCGGGGAGTTTATTCCGTATGTTCCCTCGATTAGGAGTGGCAAATCAAGCTTCTGAAGGGATAAAAATCCGGTTGTCGAAGATGATGACTCTGAACGCGCGGCTTCTCCTGACAATATTCTCAAGGACTTCCTTGATAGTCAGACGGAAGAAGGCATCTGGACGAAGGCGGGCGGATCATCGACCTCCCATTTTCCAGACATTGACCATGATCAAGTCCCGGAGTTTATTAGGGGGTCTGAGAAAGCGAAGGAGGTACGTGCGTTTATTGTTTTCTTTTTCGAGCAATTTTTATGATATCGCTTAATTCTTTTCTTTGGTAGGGTTTCCTTGTCATGAGCCGGGCCCTAGACAGCCATACCGCTGAAGCTCGCCTTGCCGAGTTTCGAGCGAACATGGCTGAAAAAGAAGTTGCTCGTCTTCGGGAAGAGGTCGAGGCCAACCGAGCCGAAGAAGTGGTTGCGAGGGAGGTTGCTCGCGTGAGGGATGAGTGTGCGGCTAGATCTCGTCGTGCGAAGGAGCTCTCCGACCAAAGGATTCGTCGTGCTCGTCGTGCGGGCAAACGAGAGGTTGCCGAGGAGATGAAGGCTCGTCGCGAGCGATTTGCAACCGGTTGTTTGGAAGCCGAAGTTGTTCAACGGGCGCATGGTGATTATCGCGAATGTCGCGGGATCGTTCATGGGTTATCCCTAACTCAGAATGAAGGGTATTCGTTTGCTAAGGAATTCTCCGTGCGGCGGGAAAGCCTGAATCGGGAAAGAGATATGCAGCCCGAACTTTTCGACCTCAAGGCACGCATGTGGGATCAATGGAATCCCATTGTGGTGTCGCCGGATTCGGTCGAAGTTGGTCCTGGGATTTCGGACGTGGATGGTGAAGTCGATCAGTCTGCGTTTGATGACTTCAATGTGTGATGTTATTAGTTTTTATTATTTTGTTGTTGTTTTTCTGGGACTGGCCGTTGGTGGCTTTGAATCCCTACCGCCGGGCTGTATGTACTTGGATGCTTTTACTAAGAAAATATTTTCTAAGTATGAAATTCGTGTTTTGTGTTAGATGTAGAGGGAAGAATACGAGTTGTCATCTCGTATCTAACTCTTTGGTGTAAATCGTCCGATTAGTTAACTCGGGAGATTTCAATTTTCGCGAGTGTTTAGACGTGGGCGAAGAGACATGCCTTTAGGATCTCGATTCATGCCTTGAGACGTTAGTGACTAGTGTGCTGGGTTTAGGGCAAGACCTAGGTTTACTTTCGGATTGGGGCTGTGCGATGACTAGTCGGCTTTCGTTTTGCCCGTTGCGATTTTAACCTGACTCCATACCGATTTAGAATCCGTGATAGGTTCTCGGCTTATACGATTCGCATGGTTGGAATCGAGCATCTCACCGGGAACAATTTCTAAGTTGCCCGGAAGTGCTGACCAAAAATTTGGATTTCTTTTATAGCGCGCTATTTTATCCTCGTCGGATGTATGCGGACCGATAGGTCGGTGCGTTTGTTTAGGACGACTAGCGTGCTCGACAGGGCCAATCGCCGAGCATTCGTGTTTTCATAGTCGCGGACGGACTTGGAGAAATATTTTTCTTTGAGAGTTTAGGCGACGCCTCGCCAGTTCTTTCCGAAAATATTTTGATATGCAAGTTTTTTTTAGAAAGACGATAAAATAATTGTTACTGCGGAAGCGATTTTCCGGATTGGCGTTTTTGATAGTAGCGGAGATATTCTAACTTTGTCTTTATTAAAAATTTTGAAAATTTTTCGATTACAAAGCTAAAAGAAATTTTGTAAAAAAAAATTTGGGAGTATACGAATACACGTATACTCACCCACTCCCCCCCCCCCCCCCCCCCCCCCCCCGTTTTGGAGAGGGAGATAGCTGAACTCGTCTTTAGGCGAGCTGCCTACGTATTCCTTTCGGAAATCAAGCCATCTCGTAGTTCTGATTGTTTGCGCGAGTGTGCTTACTCGTCTGTCGCAGACTTCTCGATCGCTTCAGTTGCGGGATCGATGTCTTTTTCTGGGATTGTCTCCTCCGGTCGGGTGGAAGCGATGGGTGCGGAAACTTCTGGTTTCTCGGCCGTTGCTTGCTTTGGGTCGTCTTCTGCAGGCGGTGGCGTGACCTTTGCCCGTTTTGGTTTTACGATTGCTACCGCCAATTGCCTCAGCTTATGTTCGGCCAGGAAGCGGGATCGTGATTGTCTTTGGCATCCCCAAATTACCGCGACTCCCGTAGGCGTCGGGAATTTGATGCCTAAGTGATACGTGGACAGAACCTCCTTCATGGAATTTCTCCAAGGCGTGCCCATAATCACGTTGTAGATAGCCGGGAAATTGATTACCGCAAAGTTAACGATTTTTGTTACTTATTTTGCGGCGACCGGTAGTCGGATTGATCCCAGGGTCATTGACGTCTCGCCGGAGAAACTAGTCAGCGGTTTTGGAATCGGCTCGACTTCTGAGAGATCGATTCCCATGCGTGCTAGCGTGTTGCGGAAGATCACGTTGACAGTACTCCCGGTATCGACCAAGATCCGAGCGACTTCTAAATCGCTTATTACTAAATCGATGACGAGAGGATCAGCGTGAGGTTGGTCGATTCCTCCGGTTTCAGTGTCATCGAATGAGATCACTCCTTTCGGAGAGTCATCCGTCGGCACCTTCCAACTCGAGCCGGTTTCGGCTTTGCGTTGGTAGGATTTTATAGACGAGACGGTGTCGTTGTAGTATTGCGATTCGCCGACAATCATGTTGATTTTTTGGCGGTTAGCGTTGTTACCCTTCTCTTCTTGTCTTCGTTCGCGTTTTTCGCCTGACTGGTTTCCCTGAGGCGGAGTTTCTGCTCGCGCGTTCCTGTCGTTCTTCGGAAGGCGATCCGAATCGCGGATGAAATCTTGACACTAGATATCTCGGAAAGTTCTCCCGCGACCAATTTTTCGGCCAGTCTGGCGCCGAGAACTTTGCAGTTCACGGTGGAATGCCCGCGGGTTTGGTGGAGGTCGCAGAAAGAATTCTTGTCGTAATTCAAATTTCTCGTCCATGTGTTACCCGTAGTCCGCCCTTGCTCTGAACCGGAGTTGATGGCGTAGTTATGCGCCCCTTGGAGATCCTGTCCCTCGTGATGGACGAATTTGTCGTTACGAGAGTTCCTCTTTTTCTGCTTCTGCTCGGACGCGTTATCCTTCGCAGATGTTTTCGTCGGCTTGTGCTTCTCGGACAAGATTTTAGTTTCTTCTTCGATGATTATGAAGTCAGTGGCTTTATGGAGCGCATCCTGAATCGTCCGCGGTTTCTCGAGAGTTATCCACTTGCGGAATTTTGATTTATACCAGAGCGATTTCCTTAACGCGTCGATGGCGGCTTTATCGCTGATTCCGCTAACCCTAGCCATGACGAGTTTGAATCTGCTCATGAAATCGCGGAGAGATTCGTCCTCCTTCTGCACCAAGCTCCAGAGGTCGACGTCGGAGGTTTCCGGGTTAATGAACATCGAGTACTGCTTCAGGAATTCCGAAGCCAGTCGACGGAAGCTTCCGATCGAATTTCTCCTAAGTTTGGCGAACCATTCGAGCGCGGCTCCTTCTAGGTTTTCGACAAAGAGGCGGCAGTAGCCTGCGTCTTTTTCGTGGCCCTTGAGCTTGGCTCGTCCCATGGTGATCTGGAATGCTTGTAGGTGCTCTTTGGGATCGGACGTCCCGTCGTAAGTCGGCACCTTAAGTTTTCCGGGATCGGGCAGTTTGATCTCGGTGATGCGGGCCGTGAAGGGCGTTTTCTGAGACTCGTACAGTAGCCGATCAATCTCGGGTGCGGCGCTGGTAGCGTGGTGAATCTGAGATTTCACCGCTTTTACCGATGTGGCCATTTTAGTGATATACTCGCGGAGATGGCGAATCTCGGTCAGACCCCCAGCAGTTTTCCGACCTTGTCGGCGTTTGCTGCGAGTGACTGGAGATCGCTCCTCAGCGGTTTTTGCGTATCGCGCGAAGTCGAGTTCCCCCTCGTCTCCAGTAAAAGAACGTTCGAGAGAAGACTCCGGCAGAGGACTTCAAGTCTTTCTTCTCCTAGGATGGACGTCAGCGTCTTTGTCCGATGAATCGGCCTGGTCGCTTGTCTCCAGGTTAACCCTTTCGATGCCGTCGCCCTCGGTCTCCTGTTTGTCAGTATGAGGTTTCTCCGATTCGTTCAGCGTCGCGTCAGGATTGTCTTTTCCGGATTCCTTTTCCAGTAAGTTACCCTGCTCGGTTCTGGGACGATCCGTAGGAGCGCCAAAGTCGAGCCTCCTTCCGCGGATCTTAGTAGTCCCGCGGGGGCGAATTGCTTGGGTTTTCGCGATTAGGGTCTCTACCCGTTTCGCGAGCAAACCAATGAGCTTTTCCTGCTCTTCCGATTTTTTGTTAAACTCGGAAAGCATCTTCTCGAGGGTCTCGGCGTTAGCGTTTGTAGCGTTGGCCGCAGACACACCTTGTGGTGGTGTTGTTTCAACGTTATCGCGTTCGTTGCGAGTTTGGTTGTCACCAGTCATCATTTCTTCGTTGGACATGTTGTGGCTTTGGTGTAAGATAGATCCGACCCCCCCCCCTCCTTCTAGCGCCAAACTGTGGAAACCGAAATCCACCTACTGTCAAATAATCGTAAATAAGGAAACTTCGGGAAAACCCTAAGTTTCCAGAGGAACCGGCTATCTGCAGAACCGCACAATGAAGATTAAGATAACGATAAACTTAGAATTATTAAAAGAATAAACGAAAATCGAGAGCAAAGAGGTTCTCATTCCAAATTTGCGTTGAACTGGTACAAAAAGAGTGGCCGAAAAGCTTAAGAACGAAAAAACCCTAATTGAGACGCAGCTCGCTAACAGAAAACGGAAATATTCCTAAATCCTAATTTTGGTGGTGAGAGCTCTGAAAATTGTGTCCCTTGCTTCTGCCCTAGACCTCTTACTTAATACTCCTCGCCTTGGCCATTCGGTCTTTCCATTTCGCCCAGATTTGACTAAATCGGGAATCTTCCATTTTTCTCGATCTTTCCTTTTCTTCCGCGGAAATCTTCTATTTTTCTTCAAACCTGCCTTTTATCTTTAAGCTTGACATTTATCTTCCTCCTGCGAGTAAACCGTCAAAACGTTATCGTATCTTCGGGTTAGATTCCGTTAAGATCGCGAGATAGGCTTTTATCGCGTTTTAGGACCTTCCGGGCCGTTCTGCGATAAATCCGTTTTCCGACTTTGTACGGGATCATTTCCTGATCTGATGCCGCATTTAGTAAATTCCTTGAACTAATCGTAAGGTTTTACGATTTACTCGACGTTTTTATTAAAAACGCGTTTTTTACGATTTACTCGATGTTTTTATTAAAAACGCGTTTTTTACGATTTTAACGAGAAATCTCGAATAAATCGTATAGTGTAGGCAGTGTTCGGTGTTTCATTTAATCGTTGCCGTTTTATAAGATTTCCTCGAGTTCTTTGTTGAGAAAACGAAGTTTTACGGTTTTTATCGTAAAACTCAAACGATAGGTCGGATCGCGATGGAACGGGAGAGATTTCGGCCGTGGTTCGGAACGCGACCGTGTCGAAAGACGTAAGTTTCGAATCGGGGATACGGGAGATCGAGGCTCGGGACGTCCAGGAAGTCTCTAGTTCGTCCAACGGCGAACTAAGCCGGCTGGCTTAGTTCGCCGGTGGGCGAACTAGTCAAGTGCCTCCTAGTTTGCCTCCTACGATAAAAACCCTAAAACTTCGCTTTCTCGATAAAAAACTCGAAGAAATCATATAAAATGGCGACGGTTAAACGAAACACCGAACATTGCCTAAAACATACGATTTATTCGAGATTTATCGTTGAAATCATAAAAAACGTGTTTTTAATAAAAACGTCGACTAAATCGTAAAAAAAAACGCGTTTTTAATTAAAAAGTCGAGTAAATCGTAAAACCTTACGATTAGCTCGAGGAATTTATTAAAAACGACATCAGATCAGGAAACGATCCCATAAAAAGTCAGAAAACGGATTTATCGCAAAACTGGTTGGAAGATCCTAAAACGCGATAAGAACCCATCTCGCGATTTTAACGGAATCTAACCCGAAGATTCGATAACGTTTTGACGGTTTACTCGCAGGAGGAAAATAAAAGTCAAGTTTGAAGATTAAAGGAAGGTTTGAAGAAAAATAGAAGATTTCCGCGGTAGAAAAAGAAGGATCGAGAAAAATGGAAAATTCCCGATATAGTCAAATCTGGGCGAAATGGAAAGACCGGATGGCCAAGGCGAGGAGTATATAAATAGGAGGTCTAGGGCAGAAGCAAGACACACGAAATTCAGAGCTCTCACCACCAAAATTAGCATTTAGGAATATTTTCGTTTTTCTGTTAGCGAGCTGCGTCTCAATTAGGGTTTTTCGTTCTTAAGTTTTCGGCTACTCTCTTTGTACCAGTTCTACGCAGATTCGGAATAAAAACCTTCTTGCTTTTAATCTCATTCATTCTCGTTTTAATTTCTAAGTTCTTGTTATCTTAATCTTCGTTGTGCGGTTCTGCAGATAGCCGGTTCCTCTGGAAACTTAGGGTTTTCCCGAAGTTTCCTTATTTACGTTATTTGACAGTAGGTGGATTTCGACACCCACAGCTTGGCGCTAGAAGGAGGGGGGGGGGGTCGGATCTATCTTACACCGAAGCCGCAACATGTCCAACAAAGAAACGATAACCGGTGACAACCAAACTCGCGACAAACGCGATAACGTTGAAACAACACCACCACAAGGAGCGTTTACCGCCAATGCTACAAACGCTAACGCCGAGACCCTCGAGAAGATGCTTTCCGAGTTTAACAAAAAATCGGAAGAGCGGGAAAAGCTCATCGGTTCGCTCGCGAAACGGGTGGAAACCCTAACCGCGAAAACCCGAGCAATTCGCCCCCGCGGAACTACTAAGATCCGCGGAAGAAGGCTGGACTTTGGCGCTCCTACAGATCGTCCCAGAACCGAGCAGGGTAACTTACCGGAAATAGATTCCAGAAAAGACAATCCTGACGCGACGCTGAACGAATCGGAGAAACCTCCTACTCACGAACAGGAGACCGAGGGCGACGGTATCGAATGGGTTAACCTGGAGACAAGCGACTAGGCCGACTCGGCATACGAAGACGCCGACGTCCATCCTAGGAGAAGAAAGACTCGAAGTCCTCTTCCGGAGTCTTCTCCTGAACGTTCGTTTACTGGAGACGAACGGGAACTCGACTTCGCGCGATACGCAAAAACCACCGAGGAGCGATCTCCGGTCATTCGCAGCAAACGCCGACAAGGTCGGAAAACTGCTGGCGGTCTGACCGAGATGCGCGATCTCCGCGAGTACATCACCAAAACGGCCCCAGCGGTAAAAGCGCTGAAATCGCAAATTCACCACGCTACCAGCACCGCACCTGAGATCGATCGGCTACTGTACGAGTCTCGGAAAACTCCCTTCACGGCCCGAATCACCGAGATCAAATTGCCCGATCCCGGAAAAACTTAAGGTGCCGACTTATGACGGGACGTCCGATCCCAAAGCGCACCTGCAAGCGTTCCAGATTACCATGGGACGAGCTAAGCTCAAGGATCACGAAAAAGACGCAGGCTACTGCCGTCTCTTCGTCGAAAACCTAGAAGGAGCCGCACTCGAATGGTTCGCCAAACTTAGGCAAAATTTGATCGGAAGTTTCCGTCGACTGGCTTTGGAATTCCTGAAGCAGTACTCGATGTTCATTAACCCGGAAACCTCCGACGCCGACCTCTGGAGCTTGGTGCAGAAGGAGGACGAATCTCTCCGCGATTTCATGAGCATATTCAAACTCGTCATGGCTAGGGTTAGCGGAATCAGCGACAAAGCCGCCATCGACGCGCTAAGGAAATCGCTCTGGTATAAATCGAAGTTCCGCAAGTGGATAACTCTCGAGAAACCGCGGACGATTCAGGATGCGCTCCATAAAGCCACTGACTTCATAACCATCGAAGAGGAGACCAAAATCTTGTCCGAGAAGCATAAGCCGACGAAAACATCCGCGAAGGATAACGCGTCCGAGCAGAAGCAGAAAAAGAGGAACTCTCGTAACGACAAATTCGTCCATCACGAGGGACATGATCTCCAAGGGGCGCATAACTACGCCATTAACTCCGGTTCGGAGCAAGGGCGAATTACGGGTAACAAGTGGACGAGAAATTCGAAGTACGACGAGAATTCTTTCTGCGACCTCCATCAAACCCGTGGGCATTTTACCGTGAACTGCAAAGTTCTCGGCGCCTGACTGGCCGCAAAATTGGTCGCGGGAGAACTTTCCGAGATATCTAGTGTCAAGGATCTCATCCGCGATTCGGATCGCCTTCCGAAGAACGACAGGAACGCGCGAGCAGAAACTCCGCCTCAAGGAAACCAGCCAGGCGAGAAGCGCGGACGAAGACAAGACGAGAAGGGTAACGACACTAACCGCCGAAAAATCAACATGATTATCGGCGAATCGCAATACTACAACGACACCGTCTCGTCTATAAAATCCTACCAACGCAAAGCCGAAACCGGCACAAGTTGGAAGGTGCCGACGGATGACCCTCCGAAAGTAGTGATCTCATTTAACGACACTGAAACCAGAGGAATCGATCAACCTCTCGTCATCGACTTAGTAATAAGCGATTTAGAAGTCGCTCGGATCCTGGTCGATACCGAGAGTACTGTCAACGTGATCTTCCGTAACACGCTAGCATGCATGGGAATTGATCTCTCGGAAGTCGAGCCGATTCCAAAACCGCTGACTAGTTTCTCCGGCGAGACGTCAATGACCCTGGGATCAATCCGATTACCGGTTGCCGCAAAAGAAGTGACGAAAATCGTTAACTTTGCGGTAGTCGATTTCCCGGCTATCTAAAACGTTATTATGGGCAAGCCTTGGATAAATTCCATGAAGGCGGTTCTGTCCACGTATCACTTAGGCATTAAATTCCCGATGCCTACGGGAGTCGCAGTAATTTGGGGATGCCAAAGACAATCGCGATCTTGCTTCCTGGCCGAACATAAGCTGAGGCAATTGGCGGTCGCGATCGTGAAACCAAAACGGGCAAAGGTCACGCCACCGCCCGCAGACGACGACCCAAAGCAAGCAACGGCCGAGAAACCAGAAGTTTCCGCACCCATCGCTTTCACCCGACCGGAGGAGACAATCCCGGACAAAGACATAGATCCCGCAACTGAAGCGATCGAGAAGTCTGCGACAGCCGAGTAAGCATACTCGCACAAACAATCAGAACTACGAGATGGCTTGATTTCCAAAAGGAATACGTAGGCAGCTCGCCTAAAGACGAGTTCAGCTATCCCCCCTTTCAAAACGGGGGGGGGGGGGAGTGGGTGAGTATACGAGTATTCGTATACTCCCAAATATTTTTACAAAATTTCTTTTAGCTTTGTAATCGAAAATTTTTGAAATTTTTAATAAAGACAAAATTAGACTATATCCGTTACTATCATAAAACGCTAATCCGGAAAATCGCTTCCGCAGTAACAACTATTTAGATCGTTTTTTCTATAAAAAAAAAAAACTTGCATATCAAAATATTTTCGGAAAAAACTGGCGAGACGTCGCCTAAACTCTTAAAGAAAAATATTTTCCCAAAGTCCGTTCGCGACTATAAAAACACGAACGCTCGGCGATTGGCCCCGTCGAGCACGCTAGTCGTCCTAAACAAACGCACCGACCTATCGGTCCGCATACATCCGACGAGGATAAAATAGCGCGCTATAAAAGAAATCCAAATTTTTGGTCAGCACTTCCGGGCAACTTAGAAATTGTTCCCGGTGAGATGCTCGGTTCCAACCAGACAAATCGTATAAGCCGAGAACCTATCGCAGATTCTAAATCGGTATGGAATCAGGTTATAATCGCAATGGGCAAAACGAAAGCCGACTAGTCATCGCACAGCCCCAATCCGAAAGAAAACCTAGGTCTTGCCCTAAACCCAGCACACTGGTCGCTAACGTCTCAAGGCATGAATCGAGATCCTAAAGGCATGTCTCTTCGCCTACATCTAAACACTCGCGAAAATCAAAATCTCCCGAGTTAACGAATCGGACGATTTACACCAAAGAGTTAGATACGAGATGACAACTCGTATTCTTCCCTCTACATCTAACACAAAACATGAATTTCATACTTAGAAAATATTTTTATTAAAGTCTCCGAATACATACCGCCCAGCGGTAGGGATTCAAAGCCGTCAACGGCCAGTCCCAGAAAAACAACGACAAAATCGAAAAACTAAGAACATCATAGATCAAAGTCATCAAACGCGGACTGGTCAACCTCGCCATCCACATCCGGGATCCCAGGCCCAACTTCGACCGAATCCGGCAACACCACGATAGGGTCCCACTGATCCCACATATGCTTCCCAGGATTGGCGGATCCGTTCTTCTTCTTCTCTCTCTTAGTTAGACGCTTCTTCTGCTTCGCAATCGCAGCCTCATACGAATAATCCAATTCCTGGGTAAGATGCAAACCCCCAAGTACGCCCCGACACTCGCGGAAATTGCCATTCGCTCTTTGCGCATCTTAAAATTCCGCATAAAGAGGTACGAACCGCTTGCGCCGAGCCATCAACTCCGCAGCAACCTCTCTTTTACCTGCCCTACGAGCACGGCGAGCCATCGTGTCAGAAAGTTCTAAGCTTCGACGAGATTCAGCTTCATACTCTTCTCTCACACGAGCGGCCTCCGTTGCAGCCAAATCCTGGGCACGATAGAAACTGTCGTCGATCTCCCCTCTGATACGAACAGCCTCCGCCTCTGCCGCTGCAACCCTAGATTCGGCCCTGCGAAGTTCCGCACTATTCGCGCTCACCGCTTCGCTCATAAAGCGAAGACCCTGAAAAACGGAACAAACATCCTTCATAAAAATATATATACATAATAATAAATAGGCAAACCTTGTTGAAAAGCCTCGCCGCTTTCGCAAACGGTGGGTCGGCTGGTCCTCGGGATGACATCTCGGCCGGATCAAATTCGGAGGGCGAAAAGTCAATAAGATCTTCGATATTGATATCTTCGTCATATGCCCGACCGCGGTCGATCGGAACCTCTCTATCCTGCGGAGATCTGGACCTTTCCCTCTCCTCCGCATCATCACCCGCCTTAAAAACAGCATGACCGTCACGAGAAAAACCGGACGAATAATAGGCGACGGCACGACGGATCCTTTTCGGAGAAAAATACCCCCAATGAACTGGGCCGCCATGTAGAAGATTCATAACCTCCGGAAAATCCTCAAGCATCGGTATCGGGACGGCAGGCACTGCGAAACAAACGAAAAAATTAAAACTTATATCTATATGGATATGGGTATCACGTCAATGGAATACCGTTTGTCGCCCACGCAGCCCTAACCAAAGGAATACAACTCTCCTCCACCGATGCGCTGTCAATTTTGACATAAAAGAATTGGTAAATCCAATCGTGATCATTCGAGGCAAGCCCGCCAACAACCGCCAAATCCCACCGGGGGACTAAGTATAAACCGTCATTTCTTCCCTTGAATGTCAACATAGACGAAAGATAATCCGCATTAAGGGACATTCCGCGTTCGTACCCCAACACCAGAATCCCGATAAGGTGCTGTAAGCCACTAGGGCGTAGTTGGCCGAATGGTACTCCAAACCTATCCAAGAATTCGAAAATGGCTCGAGGAATAGGGAACCATAGCTGGCAGGTCAACAGAAAGGCTTCGTAGCACGTAAAATGACCCGGAGGCGGATCCTCGGCACCCTGACCCTGAACAGGGATGCGAAACTGAACCGACTCAGGGATCGCATAGGTATTTCTCAAATATTTGAGAGAACCAACAGTACTCATGCTCATGCCAACTGTTCTCTTCCGAGGTTTATTTCTCTTCAGAACCCAGAAATTCGAAGGCGGCACCTCCGCAGCGCTCACGGCTAAATAGTAGTCTGCAAACTCTTCCTTGGTCGTAAAGAAACGTTGAAAGACCGGCTCGGGAAGAGGACAGCCGCTGGAAATAACAATGTCGCTCGGATCAAAGATTGATGCATGAGCATAATCTGAAACTTTCCGTCCAAAAGACATGTTGGATAGTTGAAAGAAAAAGGATCTAAAGGAAAAAGTAGAGAGAAGCCTTCCTAAAAACTTAAGCAAGTTATGGAGGAGTGAATGAAAAACTTATAAAAATTACTCCGCATACTTATAGGGAAGAATTTTACTATTCACCCTTGGACTTTTGGCCATTAAAGTTCCGCCTAATTCTACCAAACTCACCAAACGAGCTCAATCCACTCGCAAGAACCTCACGATCCTTACGAGCTGGGGGGCTAACTGTTGGGGTCAAAATCGGTACGACGGAATTAATAGCCAAAACTCCCCGCAAAAATACAAAAGGAATAGTTTTATAAAACCCGAGGAGTCGTTTTATAAAACTCAAAGTCATTTATAAACTCGCAGACCGTTTTATAAAACTCGAAAAGCCGTTTTATAAAACCCCAAGATCGTTTTATAAAACTCGAGAAGTCGTTTTATAAAACTCGAGAATCGTTTTATAAAACTTGAGAATCGTTTTATAAAACTCGAAAAGCCGTTTTATAACCCGAAGATCGTTTTATAAAACTCGAGAATCGTTTTATAAAACTCGAAAAGCCGTTTTATAAAACTTGAAGATTGTTTTATAAAACTCGAGAAGTCGTTCTATAAAACTCGAGGATCGTTTTATAAAACTCGAAAAGCCGTTTTATAAAACCCGAAGATCGTTTTATAAAACTTGAGAATCGTTTTATAAAACTCGAAAAGCCGTTTTATAAAACTCGAAGATCGTTTTATAAAACTCGAAGATCGTTTTATAAAACTCGAAGATCGTTTTATAAAATTCGAAGATCATTTTATAAAACTCGAGAATCGTTTTATAAAACTCGAAAAGCCGTTTTATAAAACTCGAAGATCATTTTATAAAACTTAACGATCGTTTTATAAAACTCGAGAATCGTTTTACGAAACCGCAAAAAAAACGAAACAGCCGTAAAACGCGAACTAATCACGACTAGTTCGCCCACGGGCAAACTAAGCCGAGCCGGCTTAGTTCGCCGAAGGGCGAACTAGGAGATGCTCGACTAGTTCGCCCATCGGCGAACTAAGCCGGCCCGGCTTAGTTCGCCGATGGGCGAACTAGAAACTTCCTGGACGTCCCGAGCCTCGGTCTCCCGTGTTCCCGATTCGAAACTTACGTCTTTCAACACGGTCGCATTCTGAACCACGGCCGAAACATCTCCCGTTCCATCTCGATCTGACCTATCGTTCGAGTTTTACGATAAAAACCGTAAAACTTCGCTTTCTCGATAAAGAACTCGAAGAAATCATACAAAACGGCGACGGTTAAACGAAACACCGAACATTGCTTAAAACATACGATTTATTCGAGATTTCTCGTTGAAATCATAAAAACGTGTTTTTAATAAAAACGTCGAGTAAATCGTAAAAACGCGTTTTTAGTTAAAAAGTCGAGTAAATCGTAAAACCTTACGATTAGCTCGAGGAATTTATTAAAAACGACATCAGATCAGGAAACGATCACGTAAAAAGTCGGAAAACGGATTTATCGCAAAACGGCCTGGAAGGTCCTAAAACGCGATAAAAACCCATCTCGCGATTTTAACGGAATCTAACCCAAAGATTCGATAACTTTTTGACGGTTTACTCGCAGGAGAAAAAGAAAAGTCAAGTTTGAAGATTAAAGGAAGGTTTGAAGAAATATAGAAGATTTCCGCGGAAGAAAAGGAATGATCGAGAAAAATGGAAAATTCCCGATATAGTCAAATCTGGGCAAAATGGAAAGATCGGATGGCCAAGGCGAGGAGTATATAAATAGGAGGTCTAGGGCAGAAGCAAGACACACGAAATTCAGAGCGCTCACCACCAAAATTAGCATTTAGGAATATTTCCGTTTTTCTGTTAGCGAGCTGCGTCTCAATTAGGGTTTTTCGTTCTTAAGTTTTCGGCTACTCTCTTTGTACCAGTTCTACGCAGATTCGGAATAAGAACCTTCTTGCTTTTAATCTCATTCATTCTCGTTTTAATTTCTAAGTTTTTGTTATCTTAATCTTCGTTGTGCGGTTCTGCAGATAGCCGGTTCCTCTGGAAACTTAGGGTTTTCCCGAAGTTTCCTTATTTACGATTATTTGACAGTAGGTGGATTTCGACATCCACAATAGTTCAAATGTTTGGAAGGTAAAGGCTCCCCAAAGGATTTGCTATCTTATGTGGCAGGTGATTACAGGACATGTAACTGTTACAAGCATTTTAAACTACAGACATATGAGATGTGACAACCACTGCCCTCGATGAGACGATCACACATGCAATATTCGAATGCCCACCTGCTTTACAGGTTTGGGCGCTATCATCTACGCATACCAATCCAGCTCTGTTTCCGGTTCAAAGCACGTACGCGAATATGGACTATCTATTATGGAGGAAGAATGCAATAATGGAGCCGGAATTGGACAGGGATCCTTATCCTTGGCTAATCTGGTACATTTGGAAGGCTAGGAATGATAAGTTATTCTGAGGCATTGATAGGGAACCATTGGAAGTGGCGCATTACGTAGAGAGTGAATGCCAAGCATGGTTACAAGCAAATGAGCAGGATATACCGCCCTCCCTTGAGGATGGAATTGATGAAGACCGGCCTTAAGCTTGGGTAACATTTGCATGGTGGATGGATCTTGGACTTCAGCGGACTCCTTCAGTGGATGTGGGTGGGTTTTGAATGATAATTCTGGAGATAGTCAGCTATTGGGAGTGCGTAATTTTGATAGAGTGGAATCGGCGTTGCATTCAGAGTTGGAAGCACTGCGGTGGGCAATGGAGAACATGCTTCAACATTCGCCATGTCAGAGCTTTGGAACTGATTGCAAGGAGATGATTGAAATGCTCAAGAATCCTCATGCATGGCCTAGCTTCTCAACGGAACTGGAAAAATTGATGACACTGAAGATTTGCTTTCTAGACTTCAAGATCTCTTATGTTCCTCGACTTCAGAACGGCGTTGCAGATTCTTTAGCTAAGTTAGCTAGGTCTTTTTTCGTAAGCTTGTGTACGTTGGTTGTTCTATTCCGGTCTGGTTACCCAAACCACCTCAAGTCGCTTGAGTAATAGATCAGCCGTTTGATGTCAAAAAAATAAAAATAAAAAATAGTGAGAACATCATCTAAATAAAAATATGTAAACACCATTTAAAGTGATAAGGAGGGAGTACATCTCTTCCACACTCATCCATCAGACTTTTCGTCGTTGTTATTACTTTTCTTGGTAAACTCAAAGGCGAACAGTTTACGTAAAGCAAACACAATCACTATGATGTTTACTACTATGCTAACGAGCAACACCCATTTCCACCATACTAAAATTGTAAACGTAACTATAAGAGGTTTTTTTTTGAAAGGTGAAGTGGTCCGAATTTTCAACTGTTACTTCCACCTGTAGATATCAAATTTACAATATGACAAATATGATATGTACAGCAAAAACAACAAATATCTAAATTTAAAATAAAAGAATATAATATTGTAGTTGGATAAAACTGAACTGGAGCAGCATTGACATTAAGATTTTTTCCTGAATTATTTTTTAACGTCTGTAGTGCTTGTTTGAATACGCTTAAAAATGTCAGGATACGATTCCCTATATATTTAGTCTCACAACACGTGAAAACCAAAGTCTTTAAAATCTATATGTATGCTATACTCTCAAGAAATTGTTGTATTGGATATGTTTCAGAATGAGATGAACATGGCTTATTATAGCCCCATAAAATAATGTGTGAATCTAATTGCACTAAAGGGAGATTGTATTTTGATTCTCTCAGAAAGACAATATCCAAAGGTGAGTAGATTTTTGTATGTTACAAAATTAAACTCAAAATCAAATTGTCATTATTCAAAGATTCAGTCAAAAACATAGTCTAATAAGAAATCATCCCTTTATGGTAAAACTACAAAAGACATTTTGTTTTTATATTTATATTTTCATGATTAGATTGTTCTATATGCTATTTATGTTTTTTTTTCCTTCAAAATATAGTATATAGATGATACTATAATTAAGACATGAAATACCATAATATTAATTAACATAGGTAAATAAATTTATATTTCTATGGAGTCTCAAGATGAAGATTATGTTCCGATCGTATGAACTATGGGATCTGGTCAAATCTGGTTTTGAAGATGACAATCCCGAAGAACATAATCAACTTCGAAGGGAGAGAAGAAAAAAAAGATGCAAAAGCATTGTTTTCATCTAATTGGCATTGGATGATGATATACTCTTAAGGATCTCTACAGCAAACACAGTTCATGAAGCGAGGGAGATTCTGTAGCTAGAGTATATGGAGCAGAGAAGGTGATCATGGTGAAGTTGCATACTATACGGTAAAAGTTTGGAACTTTGTGTATGGAGAAGAAGAAAACTGTTCAAGGGTACCTATCTAGAGTCTCTTTAATTGTGAATCTGATGAAGGCTTATGGTGAGTTTCCCACCGACGGAACATCGTGAGCAAGGTGCTGAGGAGTCTATCATTGCATTTTGAGTATGTTGTTCAAGCGATCATTGAGTCGAATAATCTGAGAACATACATATTTTATGAATTGATGAGTTCTTTGATGGCTCATGAAGATCGATCTAGAAAAGCCAATGAGAAAGCTGAATAAAAAGCTTTTGAAGTGAATGAAGATTCTTCAGAAAATGGAAGATCTGGGTATTATGGAAGCCAAGGCAGAGGCAGAGGTAGTTATCATGGTCGAGGCCGTGGTTATGGAAGAGGAAGGGGTGGATTCAACGACCAGAATCAACACCAAGGTTCATATGAAGAAGATCAAAGTTATCACATCAGTGGATACAAGGATCAAGGTCAGTTCAAGAGCAATATTCAATGCAGATATTGCAAGAAGTTTGGGAACAAGGACGCTGATTGCTGGTCCAAACAAAGGATTCAACAGATATCAAATTTTGCTCAAGGTGTTGAGAAAAGAGAGTAGGTTGTTCATGACGCATTCTACTTGCAAAAGTGCGTTTGATGTGGTGTGTTCCAATCACATGGCAGGAAAAAAGTCGATGTTCTAGGAGATTGATGAGTCAAAGAAGAGTGAAGTCAGACTTGGAAATGGCACAACACTGAAAGTTAGGGTGAAGGAACTATTGCCATCAAAACAGAACAAGGTTGATGTTAAAGTTCTATATGATGTGCACTATGTTCCTAATCTTGTTCATAATCTGCTAAGTGCTGGAAAGTTTCTTACAAGTGGTTATAAGGTTGTGTTTGACGAGGCTGTTTTGGAAAAAGTGATAAAACGACTGGGCAAGTTTTAGCACTTATTCACAAGGAAGACAACTTGATGTTTTCTCTTGACGTATTAACTGTTCAAGGGAAATGTTTGGTTGCACAGGTTAAAGGCGATGCAGAGATAAACATGTGGCATTGGCGTTATAGACGAGAATGGGTTGAAATTCCTAAAGAAAGAAGAAAAGTTGTATGTTTTTGGCCCTTTGTATTTTTAAGAAGCAGAGAGAATTATACATGGGAATTCTACATGAAGAAGGAGCAAGGAAAAGATGAAATCTTTGAATCTCAAAAGAAGTATATTGTTAATTTGGTGAAGAAGTTCAACATGTCTGACTGTGAGAAGGAATAAAAAATGATTATGGTACATGGTACTCAATGTTCATTTTTAAATTTATTTGTTGGAGAGACATACAATATGCAGAAAGTTTGGATGATAAGAAAAACTGTTTGGGAAGTTGTTTGAGTTTTGGGTTTGGTGATGTCATTTAGAGTTCAAAGAAGCAGAAGACCGTGACACTATCATCATCTGAAGCAGAGTATATGGCAGAATGTGCAGTAACAAGGCAAGTTCTATGGTTAAAGAAGTTGTTAGCTGATTTATGTCTTGAACAAGTTAAAACTATAGAGATAACATTTCATGACATGGCCAAGAAGTTTGGAGTATGCAACTTTGAATCAATGGGGAGTGTTGATTGATTCAAATTCAATCTAATTTTTAGGAAATAATGGAATTTATGGGTTAGTAACATGGATTGTTTCCTAGTTATTAGAAGTTTATTATTTAGTTTTTAATTATAGGATAATGGGATAATTATCTAATTTGTATGTATTTGTTATTTTGTAATTTGTTTTTTTAAGTTATTCTATTTCATTCAAGCTTTCTTTCTCTGAAATTTTTTGACACTTAGAATATGTAGTAAAAATTCCGCTTCAACTTGATCTAAGCTTTCCTCTTGTTTATCATCGGTGATTCATGGTTCCTTTTTGGTCATGGTCGAGTGAAAGATGTTTGGAATACAAGAACCAGGCAAAAATTGAATTGATGCAGTGGCTTTAGGGAAGAAACATCGCTAGATTAATCTTCTCTGCAGCGGCGAAGAAGTTAGGCGGTGGTGAGAAGGACGGTAAAAATGAGTTGTGTCCTTCAATACACCAAGAACTGCCACATCGCAATTACTCTTCCGGTTTCACACACATGTTTTACAGTGGAACATATATAAATTAATAATGTTAGGATTTTAATATTTTATTAATTTACAAGAGTTTCTTTTTAAATTTTTTGAATATTTTTGAATATTTTATTTATAAAATAAGAAATTATATTATTTTATCGTCGTTACATTATTTAAATTTTAGAAATTTTTATTTTTTATATTGTTTTATTATCTTCTTTAGTGTATATTTTTATGTTTCATAGAATTGTTATGTGATTTTCAATATAATTTTACTAAATATTATCAAAATATATTGAAATGTTAAGAAAAAATAGAGGTATTTTCATTGTGAACATAAAACCAACAATATAATATTTAGTTGGTATTTATATAAAATATACATATATATAGATTATTAATTTATTATTTTATTGGGATTATATATTTACATGAAAGTATAAAAAAAATATTATCTTATTAATTTGTTATATATTTTACACCGGTCAAAGCTGAAAATATATTTACATGAAAATATATTATTTTATCGTCGTTACATTATTTAAATTTTAGAAATTTTTATTTTTATATTGTTTTATTATCTTCTTTAGTGTATATTTTTATGTTTCATAGAATTGTTATGTGGTTTTCGATATAATTTTACTAAATATTATCAAAATATATTGAAATGTTAAGAAAAAATAGAGGTATTTTCATTGTGAACATAAAACCAACAATATAATATTTAGTTGGTATTTATATAAAATATACATATATATAGATTATTAATTTATTGGGATTATATATTTACATGAAAGTATAAAAAAATATTATCTTATTACTTTATAACTTTGTTTTATATTTTACACCGGTCAAAATTGGGACTAGTGAAATTTGTTAATTTATAGAAATTATTAATTTATCGAATATTAATTTATAGAAGTTTTATTGTATAAAATCAGTATTATATTTTGTTTGTCAGTGTGTTTGGCTTAAAACCTATTTTGTGCTCCATTCTAGCTTAAAAGCTTTAATAAAAGTAAAGTAGCTGACAGAAAAAGAGAGTAAAACAAAGTCAGAAACTTCTTTTAAGCAAAAAAAAAAAAGTCTTAAGTTCCTTTTAACTAACGATATCAAATTGTATTGGATTTTAATTTCGTTTTGGGCTTAGGCTCATGGCTGTACGTACGCATCCGATTTTTTGAATTTTCAGTATATAAGCTTTGTCGACAAAAAAGAAAGAAACGATATCTCGTTCCTCGTAGAGATGCCATGCCCACGAACACCGGCCAAAAGAATCAGATATCACATTTTCCACAGACTTTCCCAGATTTTGAAGGAGATTTTATTCCAATGTTTTTATATAAAATGGAGGAAGATAGTACTACCAAACTATAAAAAATAGTTTCACCTTTGAATAACCACGTTTTTGTTGACCACCAACCAATAAAAATTATTACATTACACATTTGGGCGTCTCACGTTAAAACTATATATCTACGAACACATGAGAAAGCAAATAATATAAGAAAGATACAGAGAAAGTACTAAACAAACAAAATGGCGATATGGCTACTCATCTTGCTCTCTCTCTCCTTATCTCTGCTTCTCCATCTCCTCTTCTTCCGCCGACGTCAATCCTCCTCTCCTCCTCTACCTCCTGACCCCAACTTCCTCCCCTTTCTCGGAACCATCCGGTGGCTCCGAAAAGGCTTTAGTGGTCTAAACCTCTATCTCCGCTCCGTCCACCACCGTCTCGGACCAATTATCACTCTCCGTATCCGTTCCCGTCCCGCTATCTTCATCGCCGATGGTTCGCTCGCTCACCAAGCTCTCGTTTTAAACGGCGCCGTTTTCGCCGAGCGTCCACCCGCTGCTCCAACCAGCAGAATCACTTCCAGCAACCAACACGTCATTACTTCAGGGTTTTACGGAGCCACGTGGCGTACTCTACGCAGAAACCTCACGTCCGAGATTCTTAATCCTTCGCGTGTGAGAACGTACTCCCACGCTCGTCGCTGGGTGCTCGAGATTCTCTCTGATAGAATCCGTAAGCACCACGGAAGCGAAGAAGAACCGATCGTTGTTGTTGAACATTTTCAGTACGCCATGTTCGCGCTTCTGGCACTTATGTGTTTCGGAGATAAGCTTGATGAGAAACAAATTGAAGAGGTTGGATATGTTCAGAGACGAATGCTTCTTAACTTCTATAGATTCAATTTCTTGAATCTCTGCCCTAAGCTAACCAAAATAATATTCAAAAGGAAATGGGAAGAGTTTCTCCAGATCCGGAAAGAGCAAGAAGATGTTTTGCTCCCGCTTATTCGTGCTCGGAGGAAGATCGTTCAAGAAAGGAATAAGAAAGACTATGTGCAATCGTATGTTGACACTCTGCTCGATCTAGAGCTTCCAGATGAGAAGAGGAAGCTAACCGAGAAAGAAATGGTCAGCTTATGCTCAGAGTTTCTCAACGGTGGGACTGATACAACAGCAACGACATTGCAATGGATCATGGCCAATTTGGTTAAAAATCCGGAAATCCAAGAGAAGCTATACCAAGAGATCAAAAGTGTTATCCGTGAAGAAGTGAAAGAGATCGAGGAAGAAGAGGCGCACAAGATGCCGTATCTGAAAGCAGTAGTGCTGGAAGGTCTCCGGAGGCATCCTCCGGGACATTTGGTACTCCCACACAGCGTCACAGAGGACACTGTGTTGGGAGGGTACAAGATACCAAAGGAAGGGACGGTTAATTTCATGGTGGCGGAGATAGGGAGAGATCCATCCGTTTGGGATGAACCAATGAAGTTTAAGCCGGAGAGATTCATGGGAGGAGAACCGGTGGATATAACCGGAAGTCGAGGGATTAAGATGATGCCGTTTGGAGCGGGAAGGAGGATCTGTCCAGGAATCGGGCTAGCGATGGTGCACTTGGAGTACTATGTGGCGAATATGGTGAGAGAGTTTGAGTGGAAAGGAGTTAAAGGTTGTGAAGTTGACTTGGCGGAGAAGGTTGAGTTCACTGTCGTTATGAAGCATCCACTTAAGGCTCGTGCTGTGCCCAGATGAGGTTCAGAAAATGGAGTTTCCGGGCGGTTGAATTCGGAGGTGGTCTTGAAGCTTTAAAACTAGCTTCTCGTTAGTTAGTTTTTTTTCCCTAGAAAAAGCGTTTGAATCTGATCTGTCATCTCTTGAACTTGAGTTCCACCGATCAAACTAAATTTTGAAACTATCTTTTGGGTGGTTACATATTTTTAGCGGCTAAAAGAAAATGGTTTTATTAAAATCAAATATCTTAAAATTGTGAAAAACACACTCAAATAGCTTTAAAACAAATTTTATGCTAAAAATAATACACAAAGGGAAAAAAAAACTCCAAAATAACTCATCAAAAGGTCAAATTGCAAATTACTCCTATTAATAACTAAATATACAATAAATGTGTATTATATTTAAGTTTAGTGAATGAAAATTAAGGTTAGATAATAAGGATTGAGGTTTAAATTAGGTTTAAGAATTTATAATAATTTATGGAGATTCTCTCTTTCTCTGTTATTTTGTGACAAAATAAACTTTCAGACACTCCTCAGGAGAAGTTAACAAACTATTAATACTGAGTATTTGACCAAATATCATTAATACAATTAAACAAAGTAATTGTTACAAGTTACATATACATACTTCATAGATGTTTTACCAACATATTATATAAACACATACATAGGGAGAGAGATTCTTTTCTCTCATCCTCTTCCCAAATGGGCTCAACAGAGAAAATGGAATGTAAACTCCACTTTCTGTCACTCATTTCCGTTTTCCGGAACCGATAGTAAGTAAATCAAAGCTTCTCAGGGCGTCATCACGCCCAAGCCTTGCGGCTGACTTCGATTCTTGGCTTGGTCGAATCTTTTGGGCACCGCTTGAAAACAGTTTACTTGAGCAGTTCTCGCTCAGCTCACCTGATGAGCCAGGTTGGTTGCTTGACACTACCGCCCTTACACTCTCATTTCTGGTTTTCTCCGAGGCGAGCTGCATATTGCAACAAACAATCACAACACGAACTCTTAAAGGAACACACATGTGTTGAGCCCAAACACTCAGAAAGCAAATCGTTTAAGCCATCCACTGATCATAAACACAGTTCAAGAACGAGTATAGCTATAGAGAAGAGGCAAAAGGAAAAGAAGCTAACCACTTCTTTGGAAGAGCGAATCCCAGGACTAGATACATTTCGTCTGGCAAATGCTTCAACCGCACCTGAGAATCTTTCTCGCAAATCCTTACCCTCTGCACAAAAATAGAAACATTGATACAAAGGCCCATTCTAGAAGACACAAAAGGCTTGAAAGAATAATGAATAAAGGTTGTTTGCTGAGTCAGAGACCAGAGCACATGCTAGGTTGGATCACATATAGAGTGTGTAGGTGATGTGGAGGTTCTGCTCATGCTTGATGGCTCACGAGTGTGTGTGTGAGGAATGAGAGTTAGCTAAGAGTATAAATAGCTAATAGGATCCTAAGAGTGATTATCAAGAGTTTGAAGAGAGAGGAAAGGCTCTATAATTTCTCTCAAACCTTGTAAACAGTTATCTATTTCATAAATATAATCAGTATTTCCTTTTGTAAACTCTGTTCTACAAGTTTTGATACCTAAATCGTATCAAACATCTATCAACATTTTATCGTCCACTTATAGACGCAGGAGTAAGAATCAAGTGGTAGTTATACCTGAAGGCTTTTCACTTCTTTCTGCGGATGGTCCTGGAGAGTCTAGAGCTGGTTTTGGATTTGCCTGGTTGAAACAACACACAAACATAAGATCTCAGGAAATTCTTTAGGGTTTCTAAGAGTTCGTACTTGATACGTTGACCCGGAAAACACTAACCTTTGGTTTAGAACTAGATCCCATCTGAGGATATTTTAAGATTGTCCAATCAAACACATAGTCGAACTGATAACCTGCATGCATTAATAACAATATGCAAAAACAATAAGTAACATTATACCGAAAAGGGGAAGGAGAACCAAAAAAAGTAGAGGCTTCTAACCTTCACGAATGAAAAGGTCCCTGAAAAGTCTTTTCAGATATGAATAGTCTGGTTTGTCCTCAAACCTCAATGATCGGCAGTAATGGAAATAGGATGTGAACTCAGAGGGAAATGACTTGCAAAGAAGCTGGAATAACCGAAATGATGTTCAGTGAAAAATTACACAAATCTAAATACAAAATAACAATATAATAGATACCTCTACTGGAGTAAGCATCTTCCTTTCACTAATCTTGTCATATTTCTGTTTCTTGGTACCTGCTTTCAGACCTTGCCATGGTAGACTGAGACAAGATTGTTTTTAAGAGATTTTCATGTTTCTTTTAAGATGTCACTATAAATACAGAAACCAAGATAGTTTCCCTACCTTCCTCGTAGAAAATACATGAGCACATAACCAAGTGACTCAAGGTCATCTCTTCTACTTTGCTCTGCATTGAACGAAAAGAGTTATATCTCCACATTTTATGATTGATATGAAATGTGTGACATAGATATCAGTTCTCACCAATCCCAAGGTGTGTATTGACACTTGCATATCGAGCAGTTCCTGTTAGATTCTTATTCTCCCTGTGTAAATTTCAAATCAACTCTTATACAGCAAAAGCACAGAAGAAGAAAAGTGCATGAAGGAAGAAATAAATGGGCAAGGAAACGTTGATAGATCCCACACCTGTATGGTATATGCTTATGTGTCTGAAGATCTCTATACTTCTTAGCAAGCCCATAATCGATAATATACACCTGAGAAATGAATCTAATCTGTTAATGTTACTTTTATGATAATGCATCCAACGTTTTAACTAAAGTCGGAAACAAGAAAAGCCCTACCTGGTTTGCTTTGCGACCGAGACCCATCAAAAAGTTGTCTGGTTTAATATCACGGTGAAGAAATCCTCTAATGTGCATGTATTCAACTCTGTTTATCTGCAAGTTATTACACAGTAGAGTTTAGTAAATGATGTCCAAAACATTATTCATGAAATCAAAGAGGGGAGAAACTTACCAACTGATCAGCAAGCATAAGAACAGTTTTCAAGGAAAAACAGCGAGTGCAGTAGTTGAACAAGTCCTCTAAGCTGGGACCAAGTAGGTCAATTGCCATACAATTGTATTCACCCTCGACACCGTACCATTTGAGATGAGGAATACCAGCTGGTCAAAAAAGAAGCAAAAGAGTTTCAAAAATCCATAAAATAAGAAAGGTGAGAGAAATGAGGTTGAGAAAAGAGAAAAACTCACAGCCTCCTTGAAGAAGCATGTATACTTTTGATTCATAGTGTAGTTGAGGATGCTTTGTTTTCACAGGTTCCTAGCAACAAGTTTAAAAAAAATAGTACGGAATGCGGCTTATTTACAAGAACAGAGCAGGGGAAAAGAACAAGAAAAAAAAAATCAAATAAGATTCTGAAAGGGAGAAACAATGAAGCATTACTCTTGAGTTTCAGATTATGATATATACAATAAAAACTAGTCTAAATGAAACTTGAGAATATATATATACTCAGAATACAAATATAAAGATCCAAGATTATTCAGTATCAAAACTACTACTACTGTTGTTTGTTTATTTTCTTCTTCACCATCTTATTATATTCAGTTTACAAAACTAAACACCTTAATATATCCATTTTACAAACGCAGAGACTATATTTCAAAGAATAAGGATGAAAAATTAAACAGCTTTATACATTTATTTTAGTCAGCACATCTCCAAGGACATATATATATATATGACCATCAAAATTATTAGATGTACTAAAACTTCCCAATAAAAGATGTAAAATAAAACAGATAAAAAGTAAAGGAATTGAGCTTTGAGTCGAAACAACAAATGAGTTTTCATTACATACCAGCTTAACAGCAACTTCTTCTCCTGTTTGGACATTACTCCCTTGCAAATAAATTTAAAAAAATTAATGTCAGATTACTACTAGTATTAGCAAAAAAAAAAAAGAGGTGACTATTTTGTGAAAGAATCATTAAGAATATACCTATATAAATTTCACCGAAGGAACCACTACCGATCTTCCTACTCAACTTGAATTTGCCGCCGATGACATGCTCCATCGTTCGATTTTTTCCGATTAAGAAAGACTACTTGGAGAGAGTGGAAGAATACCAATTTTTCTCAGGAGATTGTGTTGAATAAAAAAGGATAAACAATAAGAAAAGTGGGAGACGATGACCGACGAGGAGGAAGGAGGAGCAAGAAAGACGAAAGAAGACGGCTTTCACAGGTTTATATTATCTCTATCTTCTTTACTGACTCTTCTTTCCTTTATTTCTAATAATAAATAAATAAATGTTTTCGTCACGGGAGAGACAAAATAAACGAGTCTTCTTTATAATTAATTAACTTTTTTAGCACACTAATGACTAGTAGTAGGAATACCTAAATTTTGTTTCTTTTTACAAAACTTTACACTTATGCATCACATGTGAAATTACCATTCAAATTTCAGAATATAATACATCACATGTGAAAGTGCCACTCCAAATCACAACTTTCTTTTCACATAGTGAAATTGGTGCTTTTCGATTAGATTGGAACTCCCAGTGTCTCTAACAGTAATGCTCTTATTACTAATATGCGGAACAAGTACAATGTGATTCTAATAATAATAAGAATATATAAATATTTATAGAGATTTTTGTTACTATTAATTTTGATATTGTGTGAATATATCTAAAATCAGATGAAGTGTATATAGTGCGGATACAGGACTGATGTTATCACGTGTTTTCATTTGGTTCTCAAACCATCAGCTGGATGGAAGGCAATTCTATCATAATAACATACATTTTCAAATTTAAATAATGGATATAAACTTATTTTTGGGATATACTTTGAATACTGAGTTCTTTAACCTATATTCATTTTCATTTTCATTTTAAATAAAATTTAGAAACAAAAATAAGATACTGTATATAGGTATCCTTTCTTTCTGGCAACGAAGAATGGGCGAGTTTTCTAACAAACAATCATTACTCTTTCAGAAAAGAGTTCTTCTATTTTATTTTGAGTCTCACTTGGGTTGTTTGTCAAACTACAAAACAAATTAGTTTGTACAATGCTCTTTTATTCTAACTTAAACATCATTGTAACTGTGAACTCAAACCACATCGTATTCCAAACATGTTGGACCATTTCTGTTCGTGCATGAAAGTATCTTTTATTGTTCTTTTAGTTTCTGAAGATTCCAAATTTTTAGCAAAAAAAAAAAAATTCTGAAGATTGATATCGTCGTTTTAAATTGTTTTAAGACTTTTTTAAGCATTTATTTTAGAACGTTTCATTCTGTATTTTCACAAGTTAGCAGCTAATCCTTACTCTTATATGACTATAGCATCAGTATAGGTGCTAGAACAAAGTAACAGACTAATAATATACTTATCAAATATGTTCAAGCGAAATATATCTCTATGTCCGGAAAAAAAAATATCTAATCTACTCTACAAAAAAAATATTGTAATACAATTGTAGAAGTAACTTTCAAATTCAGTTATCAATATGGCCTGCGAGAGTTAATAAAGAGTTTATTGTTTTTTGCTTTCTTTAGAAATTTGCCAGATTTAACGATCATGGAAAGCCAAGCAAAGTAATACTATGGAAACGACAAGAAAACAAGAAGCAAAGTAGTTTGGTTTTACCGACTCCCAAAACGCCAACTTGTTTTAAAGATAGACTTTGACACAACTAATTGTAACACAAAATGAAACATAGACAAAAAGGTTTATTTGTTTTCCTTTTTTTCTGAACAAAAGAGGGTTAAATTCGATCTGCAGCTGATCGAGAAATCATAGAATTAAACGTAGTTCAAACAGAGCTGCTCCTAGATTTAAAAAAACTGGAAGCAAAAAAAAAGTGGCCCCTTATCCCAAAAAAAAAATATATATGTACTAACACAATCTTGAAATCGAGTTGCCTAAATTAAATCTATTTACTATGTCTTAAACCATTAGACTAAGGCAGTATTATGGAAAAAATGATCGGATTTTCTTCTTAATATTGTCGGCCGGAAATATTGGCTTATTGGCTTGGTCTAAGAGCCGGTCTGGCTCCAAACACAAAAGACTTGGTGGTATAAAAATTTATACAATTAATGATGGCACCGATCGCTAAAATGACTAAACGAGTAAGTAAAGAGTTGGTGGTATAAAACAAAAACTTGACAGTCAAAATCGTTTGATTTTCTTTTTTTTGAAAACAAAACGTTTGTTGAAAACGACAATAAATCATTGAACCGTTTGTATAGTGATAAATATTTTCTTTCTAGAAAGAACCCTTTTATAGCTTAGCTAAAACTACTATTGTATGGTTAAACCAACAAAATTATAACTAAACCGCCATGTTGACCATTATTACGGTATCGTAAATATTTGTTACTTCATTCTGTCACTAAGACTAATCGTAACAATCTCTGCTTTTTAGAAATACATTACATATTGATGAACAATATTGTTGGGGTCAAAATCGGTACGACGGAATTAATAGCCAAAACTCCCCGCAAAAATACAAAAAGAACAGTTTTATAAAACCCGAGGAATAGTTTTATAAAACTCGAGAATCGTTTTATAAAACTCGAGAATCGTTTTATAAAACTCGAGAATCGTTTTATAAAACTCGAGAATCGTTTTATAAAACTCGAGAAATCGTTTTATAAAGCTCGAGAATCATTTTATAAAACTCGAGAAATCGTTTTATAAAACTCAAAGATCGTTTTATAAAACTCGAGAAATCGTTTTATAAAGCTCGAGAATCGTTTTATAAAAATCGAGAAATCGTTTTATAAAACTCGAAGATCGTTTTATAAAACTTGAAGAAATCGTCTTATAAAACTCGAGAATCGTTTTATAAAACTCGAAGAAATCGTTTTATAAAGCTCGAGAATCGTTTTATAAAACTCGAGAATTCGTTTTATAAAACTCGAGGATCGTTTTATAAAACTCGAAGAAATCGTTTTATAAAGCTCGAGAATCGTTTTATAAAACTCGAGAAATCGTTTTATAAAACTCGAAGATCGTTTTATAAAACTCGAGAATCGTTTTATAAAACTCGAGAAATCGTTTTATAAAAATCGAGGATCGTTTTATAAAACTCGAAGAAATCGTTTTATAAAGCTCGAGAATCGTTTTATAAAACTCGAGAAATCGTTTTATAAAACTCGAAGATCGTTTTATAAAACTCGAGAATCGTTTTATAAAACTCGAGAATCGTTTTCTAAAACTCGAGAAATCGTTTTATAAAACTCGAGAATCGTTTTATAAACTCGAGAATCGTTTTATAAAACTCGAGAATCATTTTATAAAACTCGAAGAATCGTTTTATAAAACTCGAAGAATCGTTTTATAAAATTCGAGAATCGTTTTACGAGATCGCAAAAAACCGAAAAAGCCGTAAACGCGAACTAGTCACGACTAGTTCGCCGATGGGCGAACTAAGGACACTCCACTAGTTCGCCCATCGGCGAACTAAAAACTTCTCGGACATCCCGCATCTCGATTTCCCGCATTCCCGATTTAAAACTTACGTCTTTCGACAAGGTCGTGTTCTAAACCATGGCCGAAATATCTCCCGTTCCATCTCGATCCGACTTACCGTTCGAGTTTTACGATAAAAACCGTAAAACTTCGTTTTCTCGGAAAGAACTCGAGGAAATCGTATAAAACGGCAACGGTTGAACGAAACACCGAACATTGCCTAAACTATACGATTTATTCGAGATTTCTCGTCGAAATCATAAAAAACGCGCTTTTAATAAAAAACGCCGAGTAAGAACCGTAAAAAACGTGTTTTTAATAAAAAGTCGAGTAAATCGTAAAATCTTGCGATTAACTCGAGAAATTTATTAAAAACGAAGTCAGATCAGGAAACGATCCCGTAAAATTCGGAAAACGGTTTTTACCGCAAAACGGCCTGGAAGGACCTAAAACGCGATAAAAACCCATCTCGCGATTTCAACGGAATCTAACCCGCAGATTTGATAACGTTTTGACGGTTTACCCGCAGAAGGAAAATAAAAGTCAAGTTTAAAGATAAAAGGAAGGTTTGAAGAGAAATAGAAGATTTCCGCGGAAGAAAAGGAAGGATCGAGAAGAATGGAAAATTCCCGATTTAGTCAAATCTGGGCGAAATGGAAAGATCGGATAGCCAAGACGACGAGTATATAAAGAGGAGGTCTAAGGCAGAAGCATAGACGCGAAATTCAGAGCTCTCACCACCAAAACTAGCATTTAGGAATCTTTCCGTTTTTCTGTTAGCGAGCTGCGTCTCAATTAGGGTTTTCTAGTTCATACGTTTTCGGCTACTCTCTTTGTACCAGTTCAACGCAGATTCAGAATAAGAACCTTCTTGCTTTCAATCTCGCCTATTTTTCGTTTTAATTCTAAGTGTTTTCGTCATCTTAATCTTTGTTGTGCGGTTCTCGCAGATAGCCGGTTCCTCTGGAAACGATTTATTTGACAGTAGGGTGAAATCGACTCCCACAGTTTGGCGCTAGAAGGAGGGGGGGGGGGTCGGATCTATCTTACACCGTAGCCGCAACATGTCCAACGTAGAAATGATGGCTGGTGACAACCAAACTCGCGACAAACGCGACAACGTTGAAACACCACTACCAAAAGACGCGCATGTGGCCAACGCTACGAACGCTAACGCCGAGACCGTCGAAAAAATGCTTTCCGAGTTTAACAAAAAATCGGAAGAGCAGGAAAATCTCATTGGTTCGCTCGCAAAACGGCTCGAAACCCTAACTGCGAGAACCAAAGCGATTCGCCCCCGCGGAATTACCAAGATCCGCGGAAGGAGGCTCGATTTCGGCGCTCCTACGGATCGTCCTAGAATCGACCAGGGAAACGTACCGGAAAAAGATTTCGGAAAAGAAAAACCTGACGCGACGCTGAACGAATCAGAAAAATCTCCTATTCGCGAACAGGAGACCGAGGGTGACGGCATCGAACGGGTCAACTTGGAAACGAGCGACCAGGCCGATTCGACGGACGAAGACGCCGACGTCCATCCTAGGAGAAGGAAAACTCGCAGTCCTCGACCGGAGTCTTCTCCCGAACGTTCCTTTACTGGAGACGAAGGGGAACTCGAATTCGCGCGATATGCAAAAACCGCCGAGGAGATATCTCCGGTCACTCGCAGCAAACGCCGACGAGGTCGAAAAACTGCTGGCGATCAAACCGAGATTCGCGATCTCCGCGAATACATTACCAAAACGGCCGCAGCGGTAAAAGCGGTGAAATCCCAGATTCATCACGCGACCAGCGCCGCACCCGAGATCGATCGGCTGCTGTACGAGTCTCGGAAAACGCCTTTCACGGCCCGTATCACCGAGATCAAACTGCCCGATCCCGGAAAGCTTAAGGTGCCAACTTACGACGGGACGTCCGATCCCAAAGCGCACCTGCAAGCGTTCCAGATCACCATGGGACGAGCCAAGCTCAAGGACCACGAAAAAGACGCAGGTTACTGCCGCCTCTTCGTCGTAAACCTAGAAGGAGCCGCGCTCGAATGGTTCGCCAAACTTAGGCAAAACTCGATCGGAAGTTTCCGTCGACTAGCTTCGGAGTTCCTGAAACAATACTCGATGTTCATTAACCCGGAAACCTCCGACGCCGATCTCTGGAGCTTGGTGCACGAGGAAGACGAATCTCTCCGCGATTTCATGAGTAGATTCAAACTCGTCATGGCTAGGGTTAGCGGGATCAGCGACAAAGCCGCCATCGACGCGTTAAGAAAATCGCTCTGGTATAAATCGANCTCCGCGATTTCATGAGTAGATTCAAACTCGTCATGGCTAGGGTTAGCGGGATCAGCGACAAAGCCGCCATCGACGCGTTAAGAAAATCGCTCTGGTATAAATCGAAGTTCCGCAAGTGGATAACTCTCGAGAAACCGCGGACGATCCAGGATGCGCTCCATAAGGCCACCGACTTCATAACTATCGAAGAGGAAACTACAATGCTGTCCGAGAAGCATAAGCCAACGAAAACATCCGCGAAGGATAACGCGTCCGAGCAGAAGCAGGAAAAGAAAATCTCTCGTAACGACAAATTCGTCCATCACGAGGGACAGGATCTCCGAGGGGCGCATAACTACGCTGTCAACTCCAATTCGGAGCAAGGGCGAACTACGGGAAACACGTGGACGAGAAATTCGAATTACGATGAGAATTCGTTCTGCGACCTCCACCAAACCCATGGTCATTCCACCGTGAACTGCAAAGTTCTCGGCGCCAGGCTGGCCGCAAAGTTAGTCGCGGGAGAACTTTCCGAGATATCTAGTGTCAAGGATCTCATCCGCGATTCGGACCGCGTCCCGAAGAATGACAAAAACGCGCAAACCCCGCCTCAGGGAAATCAGTCGGGCGAAAAACGCGGACGAAGAGCAGACGAGAAGGGTAACGATGCTAACCGCCGAAAAATCAACATGATCATCGGCGAATCGCCATACTTTAACGACACCGTCTCGTCAATAAAATCCTACCAACGTAAAGCCGAAACCGGCTCGAGTTGGAAGGTGCCGATGGACGATTCTTCGACAGGAGTAATCTCTTTCAACGATGCTGAAATCGGTGGAATCGACCAACCGCATGCCGATCCCCTTGTCATCGATTTGGTGATAAGCGATCTAGAGGTTGCTCGAATCCTGGTTGATACCGGAAGCACGGTCAACGTCATCTTCCGCAACACGCTAGCACGAATGGGAATCGACCTCTCGGAAGTCGATCCGATTCCAAAACCGCTGACTAGTTTCTCCGGCGAAACGTCAATGACCTTGGGATCAATCCGATTACCGGTCGTCGCGAAAGAAGTGACGAAAATCGTTAACTTCGCGGTAGTCGATGTCCCGGCTATCTACAACGTGATTATGGGCACGACTTGGATAAATTCCATGAAGGCGGTTCTGTCCACGTACCATTTAGGCATCAAATTCCCGACGCCTACGGGAGTCGCAGTAATTTGGGGATGCCAAAGACAATCGCGATCTTGCTTCCTGGCCGAACATAAGCTGAGGCAATTAGCGGTCGCGATCGTGAAACCAAAACGGGCAAAGGTCACGCCACCGCCCGCAGACGACGACCCGAAGCAAGCAACGGCTGAGAAACCAGAAGTTTCCGCACCCATCGCTTCCGCCCAACCGGAGGAGTCAATCCCGGACAAAGACATCGATCCCGCGACTAAAGCGATCAAGAAGTCTACGACAGCCGAGTAAGCACACTCGCGCAAACAACCAGAACTACGGATGGCTTGATTTCCGAAAGGAATACGTAGACAGCTCGCCTAAAGACGAGTTCAGCTATCCCCCCTTCCAAAACAGGGGGGGAGTGGGTGAGTATACGAGTATTCGTATACTCCCAAATTTTTTTACAAAATTTCTTTTAACTTTGTAATCGAAAATTGTTCGAAATTTTTAATAAAGAAAAGTTAGAATATCTCCGCTACCATCGAAAAACGCAAATCCGGAAAATCGCTTCCGCAGTAACAATTACTCAATCATTTTTACAAAAATTCGCATATCAAAATATTTTCGGAAAGAGCAGGCGAGACGTCGCCTAAATTCTCGAAGAAAAATATTTCCCCAAAGTCCGTCCGCGACTATAAAAACACGAACGCCCGGCGATTGGCCCCGTCGAGCACGCTAGCCGTCCTAAACAAACGCACCGACCTATTGGTCCGCATACATCCGACGAGGATAAAATAGCGCGCTATAAAAGAAATACAAATTTTTGGTCAGCACTTCCGGGAAATTGTTCCCAGAGAGATGCTCGATTCCAACCAGACGAATCGTATAAGCCGAGAACCTATCGCGGATTCTAAATCGGTATGGAATCAGATTAAAATCGCAACGGGCAAAACGAAAGCCGATTAGTCATCGCACAGCCCCAATCCGAAAGTAAACCTAGGTCTTGCCCTAAACCCAGCACACTGGTCGCTAACGTCTCAAGGCATGAATCGAGATCCTAAAGGCATGTCTCTTCGCCCACATCTAAACACTCGCGAAAATCGAAATCTCCNAGGTCTTGCCCTAAACCCAGCACACTGGTCGCTAACGTCTCAAGGCATGAATCGAGATCCTAAAGGCATGTCTCTTCGCCCACATCTAAACACTCGCGAAAATCGAAATCTCCCGAGTTAACGAATCGGACGATCTACACCAAAGAGTTAGGTACGAGATGACAACTCGTATTCTTTCCTCTACATCTAACATAAAAAAGGAATTTCATACTCAGAAAATGTTTTATTAAAAGCATTCGAATACACACCGCCCAGCGGTAGGGATTCAAAGCCACCAACGGCCAGTCCCGGAAAAACAACGACAAAATCAAAAAAACTAAGAACATCACACATCAAAGTCATCAAACGCAGGTTGATCGACTTCACCATCTACATCCGAAATCCCAGGACCGACTTCAACTGAATCTGGCGACACCACGACGGGATTCCATTGATCCCACATGCGCGCCTTAAGGTCGAAAAATTCGGACTGCGTATCTTTTTCCCGATTCAAATCTTCCCATCGCACTTGGGATTCCTTAGCAAACGAATACCCTTCATTCTGAGTCAGGGATAACCCATGAACGACCCCGCGACATTCGCGATAATCACCATGCACCCGTTGAATAGCTTCCGCATCCGAATAACCGGTTGCAAATCGCTCGCGACTGTTGGTGTCGAAAACCTACTCTCGAAATCAACGTCTGCGATAGCTTCCGTAAAAGGGAGATCATTACTTTCCGCAAAAGTGATTTTATAAAACTCAGAATCGTTTTATAAAACTCGAGAATCGTTTTACAAAGCTCGAGAATCGTTTTATAAAACTCGAGAATCGTTTTATAAAACTCGAAGAATCGTTTTATAAAACTCGAGAATCGTTTTATAAAGCTCGAGAATCGTTTTATAAAACTCGAAGAATCGTTTTATAAAACTCGAGAATCGTTTTATAAAACTCGAGAATCGTTTTGAAAACTCGAAGAATCGTTTTATAAAACTCGAGAATCGTTTTATAAAACTCGAGAATCGTTTTATAAAACTCGAGAATCGTTTTATAAAACTCGAGAATCGTTTTATAAAACTCGAAGAATCGTTTTATAAAACTCGAGAATCATTTTATAGAGCTCGAGAATTGTTTTATAAAACTCAAGCATCGTTTTATAAAACTCGAAGAATCGTTTTATAAAACTCGAGAATCGTTTTATAAAACTCGAAGAATCGTTTTATAAAACTCGAGAATCGTTTTATAAAATTCGAGAATCGTTTTATAAAACTCGAAGAATCGTTTTATAAAAATCGAAGAATCGTTTTATCGCGTTTTATAAAACCCGGGAGCATATTCTTCCTGCTACATTCATACGAATAAAAGCACGCTCTTAAAAACGCAAACTGATTTTTAATAAAGCCGCAAAAGCGGCAGAGACTCAGAGCCGCACACGGCCAGTCCGAAAACTATAACGGCCACGCTCGGCCAGACCAAACGGCCTACGAGACTAGTCCAAGGCCGGCAAAGGTCAAGATGCCATCGACATCATTATGCTCGATAAACATATAACTAGACCGTAAAGGTCTTGCCGGGAAAAAGGTCATACGAACCTTAACTCCGAAACGAACTACGAAAGACTTGATCCCCTCAAAAGGATACGTAGGCAGCCTTCACAAGGCGCAGCCCTAATCTTAAACGCTTTCCGCTCCCTGGAAAGTGGAAAGATCACTTTCAACGGACCTTTCCGACCATTAATTCCGCCTAACTTAACTAAAACTGGTTAACCACTCGCAAGAACCTTACGCTAAAGGCTCACGATTCTTACGAGCTGGGGGGCTAACTGTTGGGGTCAAAATCGGTACAACGGAATTAATAGCCAAAACTCCCCGCGAAAATACAAAAAGAACAGTTTTATAAAACCCTAGGAATAGTTTTATAAAACTCGAAAATCGTTTTATAAAACTCGAGAATCGTTTTATAAAACTCGAGAAGCGTTTTATAAAACTCGAAGATCATTTTATAAAACTCGAGAAATCGTTTTATAAAGCTCGAGAATCATTTTATAAAACTCGAGAAATCGTTTTATAAAACTCAAAGATCATTTTATAAAACTCGAGAAATCGTTTTATAAAGCTCGAGAATCGTTTTATAAAACTCGAGAAATCGTTTTATAAAACTCGAAGATCGTTTTATAAAACTTGAAGAAATCGTCTTATAAAACTCGAGAATCGTTTTATAAAACTCGAAGAAATCGTTTTATAAAGCTCGAGAATCGTTTTATAAAACTCGAGAAATCGTTTTATAAAACTCGAGGATCGTTTTATAAAACTCGAAGAAATCGTTTTATAAAGCTCGAGAATCGTTTTATAAAACTCGAGAAATCGTTTTATAAAACTCGAAGATCGTTTTATAAAACTCG
>CAKOAT010647376.1:3535-18685 GCA_932364175.1 Eruca vesicaria subsp. sativa | reverse complement strand
GTTTTCTAGTTCATACGTTTTCGGCTACTCTCTTTGTACCAGTTCAACGCAGATTCGGAATAAGAACCTTCTTGCTTTCAATCTCGCCTATTTTTCGTTTTAATTCTAAGTGTTTTCGTCATCTTAATCTTTGTTGTGCGGTTCTCGCAGATAGCCGGTTCCTCTGGAAACTTAGGGTTTTCCCGAAGTTTCCTTATTTTACGATTTATTTGACAGTAGGGTGAAATCGACTCCCACAAATATTATAATAGTCTCGACTGTATGAATGTTTGTAGTGCCAAAGAAAGGATCCTGTGGACAGGGCCGACCCTGAGATTTTGGAGGCATATGACAATTTCTGTGAAAAAATAATTTTTGGGGTCTAAAATTTTTTTTGGGATTTATACACATGAAATTCTTTTCAAAACTTTTGGGGGCCTGAGACAAATGTTTCATTAGATATGCCCCAAGGTCGGCCCTCCATATTGGCTAAGAGTATGGGGGCAATGATAAATAATGTGAATGTAAGGTCAGTTCTGTCTGTTGTTGCCGTTTACACAACATATCATACATTTATGTCCAAACATTCCATTTATTTTCCATTAATTGTTAGCTCAAATAAATACAAAACCATGCAAAAATCAGCTTTGCTTTTGAAACGACGTCCTTACTTTGTATCCACATAATAATTATATATTATATATCTAAATAAAAACATATAATAAATGGATTCTTACTGACTGGATAGTACATAGAATATCGTTTTCACAGATCAATCAGTGTAGTGAAAAACTTGTTGCTATGCGACGACGTACTAGCTCTGTAGACACATGGAGTAAAAACACTTTTTACATTTTTTCATAAATGGTAATTTGGTTCGAAACACCACTTATCTACTACGTCCAAACTACCAGCATCAGTTTCAGGGTAGATGGCTAACGGGTTTGGATACAGGGCCGCCCATGACATAAGCAAAAGAACCAACCGATTAGACCCAAAATATCTATGGGGGATTTTAAGCCTCAAAAAAAAAAAAAAAATTTATTTTACAAATTTGTTGGTAAGAAAAATACATATTTTTCTAAATTTGAGTAGGACCTTATTTAGTATTGGACCGTCCCTATCTGGATATCCAACTAAACCTGGGGCAGAGGAAACAATGTGACCCATGTTTCTACACGCTTGTGATGCAGTTTCGAGGGTGATTCGAACGTAGGGGAGAGTTTCAACGCATTCCCGGTCCAACATCAATTACTAGATCTTTCTTTTTAAAAATATAGCTGTTCTGTTGGGTACAAGCCATCAAGCCAAGGTGAATCTGTGTGGTGTTGAGCTCTAGTTGCACCCAGGCAGATACAAACATAGATACGGATAGAAAACAAGGACGGAAAATGGTAAAAATCTAAAACTACGGGTACAATTATATATACCAACAGAATATATATATTGAAAATATAATAAATGCACTATGATCTTAACAGAAAACTTGGTACATTCTCTACATGTCTTTTTATTAGACAAATATACCTTCTAACCGTAACTCGGAGTTTTTAGTTCAAAAATCGTATTCCATCGGAATTTCCTCAGAATATTCTAAGAAAAATCCGAGAAATATAACCATAAATTCTATACCTGAAATACATTTTTCATAAGGAATTTCCGAGGAAATTCCGAGGAATCTGAACAACTTCCTCAGAATTTGTTAATTAGGAAAAAAGCGTCTACACTACTATGATTCGTAATCATCACCAGATGAATCTAGATCTTTGTGAAACTTACCAATCACAGGTTCATCTTCTCTGTGAACAACGACTTCATCTCCAAAATCGGTTAAGTCGACTACAAGGTGAACATTCGCTAAATCTTCTGAGGCACTTAAGTTGCCGGATGTGCTTAGTTGTAGTGGGTCTTGAGATGAACTTCCGTGAACTCGACCTCTTGGGTTGAGTGATGTAACAGTGACCTATGGATCATCTATGTTTCTAACCCAAGGATACTCGCTATAGAAAACCTGTAACATATAAAAAATTATATGTAAATTAGTAATAGTAATTTACAGAGGATTAATGAATCATTATGATTAAATTGACATATATATATTTACCTGATAAGTTTGAGAAGCAAGAATGAAAAGATCATGATATTGAAGCTTTCTTTGCGAATCTACTGATGTAACACCAAATGCATCTGTTCTTACACCTCGATTTGCAGCGTTGTCGTATCAATCACAATAGAAAACAGTACACCACAATCCAACCACCCGGATACTTGATTTCCAAAATTTCGCTTATGTTTCCGTAGTACACATCATCTCCTGAAGCAAACGATACACCAGAATCATAAGTTGTACTTGAACGTCTACTCTTTTGAGTTGTGAATGCATATCCTCGAGTACAAAATTTCGGATATGAATTCACAACATAATGTGGTCCACACACCATCTCGCGTATCCAATCGTCAAATGTTTTACCTCTGGCCATACCCGCAGACACCTATAAATAGAAAATATGTTATAGAAATATCTGTGAATTGGTATAATCATGTGATAAATAATAATCTGTTTAAGGCACTCACATAACCAAATATCCATCCAGCAAATTCTATGGCTTCAGTTCTTCAAGTTTCTCTTCTATGGTCTGTCTATGAGTGAACCGTTTTTCTGCCATGAAAATCATGTGCATATGATGAAATTAATTAAGATTTAAATGATAACTTGTTAAAATAATAATTTGTAAACGAAATTACATATGTACCTCTCATAAGGCAGAATATCTTCCTAGTTGGTGAGCAAATATGTTTGCAAATTATGTGCTCCAGCTCAGTAAGTCGATGATCCTTTGATAATCTGCTAAGTTGTCCAACATCTTTGAAGATGTTTGGAACCGTAACATAATATGTTGTTCTTTCGCCTCTATCATCATGCCGAGCAGGTCTTCTATTTTTTGTCTGCACTTCCGCTGGAAAGTAGTACTAAGCATAGTTTGAAGTTTCTTCATTGATCATATGTGCGACTATAGAACCTTCCACCCTACTTAAAATTTTGACCTTCTTCTTTAGATGAAACATACACCGCTTGTAAAGATACATCCATTTATACTGCACAGGACCACCAAGTTCTAATTCTCTTGACAAGTGAATAGCAAGATGCTCCATAACATCAAAAAATGATGGAGGAAAATATCTTCTCTAAGTTGCACTGAAGCACATATATGTTAGTCTTCAAATTTTGGATACCTTCTGGAGTCACTGATCTCGAGCATAAATCGCGGAAGAAAACACTTATCCCTACAATTACTTCATGAACATTTTGTGGTAATAGCTCCGAGAAAGCAAACGGAAGGAGGGACTGCATCATTACATGACAATCGTGACTCTTCAAGCCGGTAAACTTAGATTTGTTTCTGTCTACAGTTACGCAAATTAGATGCGCAACCGTCTGGAAATTCCACATTGTTTGTAATCCAATTAAAGAATACATCTTTTGCCGCTGCATCCAGTCGGTATATGGGAGCAGGAGCCCTACCATTCTCATAAATATGAAGTTCAGAACGATCACATATATCGACTAAATCTAGTCTTGACTTCCAATTATCTTTTATTTTACCTTGGACGTTAAGGATCATGTTCATAAGATTGTCGACAAATTTCTTTTCAATATGCATGACATCTAAATTATGCCGCAGCAGATGATCCTTCCAGTATGGCATATCCCAGAAAATACTCTTTTTTGCCAATTATGTAGTTCTCCAACGGCATCTACTAGATAATGCACATGTCCACCAACGTCTGGCATCCTTTCTGCAGCAAAATCTATTAGCTGTGTCAACAAACCTTCCCCAATAATTTTTGGAAGTGGACTGTCAAACACCTTCTTGTTCTTCGTAAATAAAGTCCTACTCCTACGATATGGATGATCAGGTGGTAAGTATCTCTTGTGACAATCAAACCAACACGTTTCCTTCTGTGTTTTAGTTGGAAAGCATCTGTGTTATCTTGGCAACATGGCCATGATAGCCTTCCATGCGTTGTCCATCAAGATAACATACTATATGCTGAAAAATCACTCATTGTCTACATAAGTACTGCCTGCATTTGAAAGTTTTCTTTAGACGAAACATCGTATGTATCAGCACCTTGAGCCCATAGTTGTTTAAACTCATATATTAGTGGCTGAAGAAACACATCAAGTGATCTCTTAGGATGTTCTTGCCCATGAATGAGAATGGAGAGAAACAAAAACTCTCGACGCAAGCACAAGTTTGGCGGTAAGTTGTATGGTGTAAGAATGAGTGGCCATAGAGAATAATATCTTCCATGCTTGCCAAATGGGCTGAAACCATCGGTACATAATCAAAGGTAAACATTTCTTCTCTCAGACGCAAATTCTAGATATGTTGATTGGAAATGCTTTCAAGTTTTTGTATCTGAAGGATGTCTAATCTCACCATCTGTCGAATGCTCTGCATGCCATCTCACTGGTTGGGCTATTCATTCAGACTGATACAACCTCTTCAACCTTTCCGTAAAATTCAAATACCGCATCCTTTTATATGGCACTGGAACTCTTCCACTTGTATCTCTATAACGAGCCTTCCCACAAAATTTGCATGTAACCTGGTTCTTATCCGCCCTACAATATAGCATGCAGTTATCGATGCATACATCTATTACCTGATACGGTAAACCAAGACCAGCTACGAGTTTCTCCATGATGATACCAAATTTTGTAACTTCGTGTAAACCCGTTCAAATATAGATGAGTCCAAACATCCCACTTTTATAACTTTTTTTTTATTTTTACAAGTAGAGAAAGGACATCTCAACATACCCGTTTTTGCTTCCGGTTGTCGTTGAACTAACCCCATAAATTCGGTTATACCTTTTTGGTATTCTTCCGTAAGCAATCTCTTGTCAGGATCCAAATGAGGTCGATCAATCCACGAACGATAATAATTTGAAGAAGAAATTTTTTTTGAGTCAGATTCGTGTGTAAATAGTAAGTGAGAGAATGAGAATATTAAGTTAATGAAAAGGATGAGGGGTACTTATATTTATAGATAAAATTTTGCTGACAATCCTGACGACTTTCCAACGCAAACTTGATATTCGTTGGAATTCTGTCAAAATTTTTAAAATTTCTAAACGGCTCTACAATGGCTATATTTTCCTCTTGGATTTTCTTTGGTATATTCTGAAGAAATTTCTACGGAAACATGATTGTCGTTGGAATTTTGTTGGAATTTTTAAAAATACCTAACAGCTATAATTTACCTTTGGATTGTCTTCGGTATATTCCAACGAATATATTTTCCTCGGAATAACGTCAAATTATACCGATGAAATGTTGTTTCCTCGGAATGCCGTCGGAATAACATCGATATATTCCAAAAAAATACTTTCCGTTGGAACTACCGTGGGAATATATCCTATTTTCTTGTAGTGTTATGCCCATGCCAAAAAAATTGTGAATCAAAAATATCAAACCAACGAAATCAAAGTTCAAATAACCAACTGATTCTTATATTTCTATAACCGAACAAATATCGAATATCTTAAATACAATTTATAGATATCTCGAAATATTAAATATATTTAGTAATAAAAATACCAAATATTATAAACATATCTTATGAAATAAAGTAGATTTGTTATCTATAGGGGAAAAATACCATGTGGCACATATTTGTTTTTGTGATTTTTTTTGAATGGGTTATTCATTAATATTTTTTATGGGTTGGGATATTTATTTTGTTTTTTTTGCTGACCCATTAAAATATATCATTGTCATTCAAGTATCATTTATGTGATGCAAATCATTATAAAATAGTGTAATAACAAACTTAAAAAATGAAATTTACACAAATGGTTTGATATACTTTAAAGAAACACAAGAACAATTAAATTATAATATGTGATAGGAGTAATCAAATTATAGCATGTAAAGTAATGTCCAAATGTATATTAATTTTTTAACTAAAAGAGGCTAAAAATCATAACGTGTATAATGGTACATATTTGGAAAAAAATTTGGAACATAACTATAACTTAATAAAATATGTATTATATAAATTAAATAAACAATATTTGTAATAAAAAGGAGTGCAGCAAAGAAAATTTAACACATAACCACAATTTTATTAAATTAATAAAATCTCACCTTCCAAGTATCATCTTATTATGTTGATCTAAAATATCAATGTAACTCTCAATTTTCATAATTTTAATGTATACAAAATTGAAGTCAGCATTTATGTAAAAACTATATGTTCTACCAATGTTATATGCAAAATATGCATCATATTTTTTTATATTAGATTACTTATCATGTTTTGAAAAACTATGTTTTGCCAACTTAAATAAGCAAAATATGTTTTATATTTTCCTATTGATTCTAAGACAGTACTCTTGATAATATTGAAGTATAATGTTCACTTAAGTAGGTGATTATAGTATTGTAATAATTTTTTTTTGACCTCTATTAGAAATTTAGTCTGACAAAATAATCCAGTTTGAGACGTTAATGTCGATTATCCATGTGTATTTTTTTTAAATATAAGATATATCTTTTACTTTATAATCTTTCAAATGTAACATATTTTAATATGAAAATAAAAGAGAAATATTCTTAAGTAAATATTTAATAATGATCATGCATATAATTAGAGTTTAATTTATTTTTCAATCAGCATAAAATCAATTATGCTGACATGATAATCAAATTAATATATCTTCATGCTTTGATAAATACTTAATTTTCTAAGATACCATGGAAATATTGTTTAAATATATAAAATAAAATAAAATTTGTATCAACTATTGAACCATATATTTAAATTATTTATCAAAATAACTAAATAATTTTAGAAAACTAGCTCTACTTATCAGGCATATAATTAGAGTTTGATTTATTTTGAATTCAGCATAAAATCAATTACGCTAACATGAATCAAATTAATATATTTTCATGTCTTCGATAAATAGTTTATTTTCTAAGATACCATGAAAATATCTAAATTTATAAAATAACATAAGATGTGTATTAACAACCAAACCATATATTTAAACTATATATTAAAATAACTAAATAATGTTAGAAAACCGGTGCGTAGCGCCGGTATACCACTAATTATACACCAAACTACTACAAAAATTGAAATACCCATCTTTTTATCTAAAGTATTTAGAATTATCCAAATTATTCTAAAGAACCAAGTTACCCGTATAGCTTTTATACAGAATATTAACATTTATTTGAATATCCCGATTTGTTATCCGAAACCCCTAAAAATCTATTTTAACCCAAACTGAAAAACCAGAACCAAATCGCAACTAAATTGAAACCAAAAATTTATCATATATTAGTCAGTTCTTATAATTAACTGAACCAACTCAAAAACCAAAAAAAAACGAACCGAACATGATCCGAATCAAATTTCATAGGAAACCGAACGGTTCATATATTTGTATAACCGAAAATCCAGAAAAACTGACTGAAAACCAAACACCCATACCTAGATGCTCTATAAAACCAGCCTCCTCGCATTGCTTTCTACTTTAGGAACCGTGTTGAGATTCTCTGCTTGCTAAAGATTCATGTGAATAGTGGTGGACCAATGTTGAAGGAAGAGGTGTCACCTGACACATGTTAACTATATATACATGGAATTTGCTATATGAAAACCGAAGAAAATGTAGGTCGATTTGACACCTTACACCTAGAATCAAAGTCATAAACGTAATCTAATACAAACTCTTTACTATATCTTTTAAAAACTATAAATATATCATTTAAAACAATATTAACTTTATCCATATCTTGTTTTTTTGAACAACTTTATACATAGCTAAATTATTAAATAATTTTGTAGTTAAGAAGACACGAACCTAAAATCGATTGAACTCAAAACCTAATCCAGTATTGATTCAACACAAACCTAATCCATCTCTTTTGTTTATCTCTTTCTTTTTGTAGCTATATTTTCATCAGCACATAGTTTTTCATGTATAGCATTTCTCATTTCTCGTATCTTTACAGTACTGTGAAAAAAAATATTATTTCCATTTTATACTTGAAACCAATGCATGTTGGACGTCTACTTTAAGAACCCTATCTTCAAAAGAAAAATGACAACTAAAGATATTATAACCAATTGAAAGAAGACCAAAACTATTAAAACAGAAGTCAATTTGGGTATCATATTTGTCTACAGTTAGATATGTTACCAAATTTAGTTTTTTTTTATATTAATTATGCATCATAATATGTCCCATGATAACTAAACAATTCCAATTATATCAACTAAGAAAGAAATAAAAAGATATTCACACATATTTTTATAAAACTGTAATCTAATGAAATCTTATGTTATCTTTGAAAATATAAATATACCATTTTAAAAAAAATATATTAACTTTATAAATATCTAAATTGTTAAATAGTTGTGTAATTAAGAATATACAAACCTAATCCAGTATTGATGTCGTCCTCTTCGGAAAAGAAGAAGAAGAAGCTGAAGCAACAGAACCCAACTCCAACACTTCCCGATGAAATACTATCTTTAGCTAATTCAGTGGCTAGAAGAACCTTTTCCATCAACAATCTCTCTTGACAAATGCAGATTGATTCAGCGTAATAAACGTAAGACATAATATTTTTAGCTTATTTGCAATATTTTAGAGATTACATTACAAAGGACATTTCAGCAGGAAATGAGTAAGTAATCTTTCATTTCCTTTGCTTCTTCTTTCTTCAGTATCAAGGTCAAGATGGTTGAATTCAAACCTTTCATTATCAAGGTCAAGACTGTAATATTAGGAGGGGATGACCCAAATATCTTACTCGAAATGATCCTGCTGCAAATGAAAAATGGTTGAGAATCTCTTCTTGCCTCTCCTCTTTGATTCCATAAACAAGGTCGATTTTTCGATTCTAATCATAAGACCTGTCATTCTATCAAAGTCCTCAAACACATTTAGTATCCCATATATTGATATCTTCTNAGACTGTAATATTAGGAGGGGATGACCCAAATATCTTACTCGAAATGATCCTGCTGCAAATGAAAAATGGTTGAGAATCTCTTCTTGCCTCTCCTCTTTGATTCCATAAACAAGGTCGATTTTTCGATTCTAATCATAAGACCTGTCATTCTATCAAAGTCCTCAAACACATTTAGTATCCCATATATTGATATCTTCTTTCCATCTGAAAATATCTCAAATCATCTACAAAACATAGGTGAGTAAAATCTATGTTTTGGTAGTGTGGATGGTATCATATCCTTCTCTCTATAACTGCTTCATCTATCCTTTTTGACAACACATTCGTGCTGATAACAAAGAGATATGCCGAGAATGAACACCCCTGCCTCAAGCTTCTCCCGCTCTGAAAGTAACCAGCAAATTCACCATTCACTTGCACCGAAAATGAAGCAGTTTTTACAGACAAAGAAATCCAATGAATAAACTTATCCGGCAACCCCATTGCCTTCTAAGTGTCATTGCACTGAGTCAAAATCCTTAGAGATGTCTAGGAGAAATGGAATCCTATCTTTAGCTAATTCAGTGGCTAGAAGAACCTTTTCCATCAACAATCTCTCTTGACAAATGCAGATTGATTCAGCGTAATAAACGTAAGACATAATATTTTTAGCTTATTTGCAATATTTTAGAGATTACATTACAAAGGACATTTCAGCAGGAAATGAGTAAGTAATCTTTCATTTCCTTTGCTTCTTCTTTCTTCAGTATCAAGGTCAAGATGGTTGAATTCAAACCTTTCAGTAAAATTTCCTAGGTGAAAAATGATTGAACTGCCACAATAATATCATCCCCAATCACACCCCAAGATTCAAAACTCTGATGTGAAACCATCTGGAACCGATGATTTATTCCCCAGCATTTTGAATAATACATCTTTTATTTCCTCCTTAGTTACTTCCTTTACCAGGCTATTACAATCATCTTCACTGCAAGTAAATCCCGATAATTCTTCTAACCTCCTTATTGTAACACCTTCAAATTCTACTTGTTGCATTGACATAAATTCTGCAAATAAACATTCCGCTTCTTTCTTTATCTCTTTTTTATTTTTAGCTATATTTCCATCAGCACATATAATTTCATGTATAGCATTTCTCATTTCTCGTATCTTTACAATGTGAAAGAATTTATTATTTCTATTTCATATTTGAAGTCAGAGCATATTGGACCTCTGCTTTAAGAACCCTATCTTCGAGAGGAAGATGACAACTAAACACATTATAACTAATTGAAAGAAGACCGGAACTATTAAGAGGTTGATTGGTTTGTGCTTTGGTTTCTGTACACAGCCAAACATATTACTACAGCCATAATATTTAACAATTAAGCTTTGAGTTGATTTTGAAACCAACAGCTTTGTTTTTTTTTTCTTCTTTTTTGGTGCTGTAGACACATATATTATCACAGCAAAAAAACAGTGCTTTAGAAATTTATTAATGAACTCGTGAGTTTTATAACAAACAAAATCACGACAAAAATCTTAAAGCTACAGTCAAAAAATATACAGCATTTATTCTACAGCAAAAAACTAAAATCACAGCATCAATCAATCAAACCCTAAAACAAAACTCAATCTGGGTATAATATTTGTCTACCGTGTGATACTACCAAACTTAGATTTATATATTAATTATGAAACATAATATGTCACATAATAACTAAATTATTCAATTATATCAACTAAAAATAAATAAAAAGATATTCGCACATATTTTTATAAGACTGTAATCTAATAAAATCTTATTATATCTTTGAAAATATAAATTTATCTTTGAAAACACTCATCCCGTTGTTGCACTTAATTTCCATACACCACAAGTCGTATAGATATGCATCATACAAAACAATTTTGAGAAAATAAGAAAAAAAACAATGGAGAAATCTAGGTTGGATGAAGAAACCAACCTTTCGTCGATATTTTTTTGGGGTTTTGTGTACAAGATAAATCGTTTCCTCACGTTTAAGGCAACTACAAAGATTACAATTTCTTTTTAGAATATTTTCATAAATAATTTCTAAAAATTTTGAAATTTTTGTTTACCTTATACGTTGAATGTATCTTCTATACAACGTAGAAACCATAACATTTTCCTACTAACAGATTCTACTATAAGTAGACTTCTTACTATGTCTAGATTACTTTTTCAGAAATTTTTAGAATTGGTTCAAAAAGTATATATAATCTGTATTCAGTTATTTTGTAGAACCTATTACATTAAGTAGACATCACATGCTTCATATTTAGACTTCTTTATAAAAGTAAATTGCTGGTGCTAAAAAAAAGTAGAGTTATTTGTTTAACGTGGAATGTGATTTCTACCATTCCATTTTTCGTAGAAGATAAAATCTATTTTTCGTAGAGTAGAATTAAATTTTTTTAACTTAATAAGTTTTCAAATGAAAAAATATTAGTTTGTGTATTTAGGCATTTCATTACTTGTTTGTATTTTTCAATATTTTTTATTCATAAAATTATTTATTTTATTAAATTTTAGAAATTGAAATATTAAAAAGATAAAAAAAAAAATCGGATAAAAATAATTTGATAAGGAGACTAGATTTCTATTATGTTTTAGCATAATTCCAAACATATTATAACCAATTGGAAGAAGAGAAACTAATAAAAAAAAATCTATTTGGGTATAATATTTGTCTACCGTGTGATACTATAAATAAAAAGATATTCACATATATGTTTATAAGACTGTAATCTTATAAAATCTTATAATATCTTTGAAAATATAAATATACAATTTCAAAAATATTAACTTTATAAATATCTAAATTGTTAAATAATTGTGTAATTAAGAAGATACAAATTTAATCCATCCATGTCGGAAGAAGCTGGAGAAACAGAACCCAACTTTTTTAACGTGGAATGTGATTTCTACCATTCCATTTTCCGTAGAAGATAAAATCTACTTTTTTGTAGAATAGAATGAAAAATTTTAATTTAATAATTTTTTAAATGGAAAATATTAATTTACTTATTTAGGCATTTCATTACTTGTTTGTATTTTTTATTGATAAAACTATTTATTTTAATAAATTTTAGAAATTGAAAAGTTAAAAAGAATAAAAAAGTGGATAAAAAAATTTTGATAAGGAGACTGGATTTCTATTCTGCTTTAGCATTATTCCCAACATGTTATAACCAATTGAAAGAAGAGAAACTACTAAAACAAAAATCAATTTGGGTATAATATTCGTCTACCGTGTGATACTATAAATAAAAAGATATTCACATATATTTTTATAAGACTGTAATCTATTAAAATCTTATAATATCTTTGAAAATATAAATATACAATTTCAAAAAATATTAACTTTATAAAACTCTAAATTGTTAAATATTTGTGTAATTAAGAAAACACAAATCTAATACATCCAAGTCATCCTCTCCGGAAAAGAAGAAGAAGAAGCTGGAGCAACAAAACCCAACTTTATCCAATATGACAACTAAAGATATTATAACCAATTGAGAGATGACAGAAATTATTAATATAATATTTGTCTACAGTCTGATATGCTACCAAATTTAGTTTTTTTTAATATTAATTATGCATCATAATATGTCCCATAATGACTAAACTATACCAGTTATATCAACTAAGAAAGAAATAAAAAGATATTCACACATATTTTGATAAGACTGTAATCTAATGAAATCTTATGTTATCTTTGAAAATATAAATATACCATTTCAAAAAAAAAAAAATTAACTTTATAAATATCAAAATTGTTAAATAATTGTGTAACTAAGAAGATACAAACCTAATCCAGTATTGATGTCGTCCTCTTCGGAAGAGAAGAAGCTGAAGCAACAGAACCCAACTCCAACACTTCCCGATGAAATACTCAGAAGTTGCATCGCAAAACTCTCAAAACTATACTACCCGACTCTCTCCCTCGTCTCGAAAAGCTTTCGATCTCTTCTAGCATCACCGGAGCTATACATAGCCCGATCACTCTCTGGACACACCGAGAGCTGTCTCTACGTATGCCTAGAGTCATCTTCCGGCTCACGATGGTTCACCCTCTGCCTAAAACCTGATAAAAACAAAGATGACGTCAGCAAGAACAAGAACAAGAAGAGTTATGTTTTGTCCAAAGTCCCAACTCTCCACTCTCCTCCCGCCGTGTTTTCGGGTCTTGTCTCCGTCGGTTCAGACATCTACAACATCCGATCCTCCTCCAACGTCTCGGTTCTTGACTGTCGGTCTCACACGTGGCGCAAAGCTCCGAGCTTGCCTCTGCAGCTGATGGCGCTCTCCGCTTGCGTCGTCGACGAGAAGATATACGTAGCGGGGATCCACGGCGAGTCGTTGAAGAACTCGTCGAAGGTGCTTGACACGAGAAAGAGCTCGTGGAATCACGTGGTCTCCATCCCTTGCCGCATGACGAGACGAGGGGTCTTGAACATGGTGAGCGTGTGCGTCGACGGGAAGCCGCACGTGGCGACTGATGGAAGAGTGGTTTGTTATGACTCAGAGGGAGGTAAGTGGGATGTGGGGAAAACGAAGATGGGTTCTTTTTGGTTTTCGGATTCTTATTGCGGGGTTGAGAATGTTTTGTACTCTGTTTATAATGGGAAGTTTAGATGGTATGATGGTGAGGTGAATGTTTGGAGAGGTGTGGAGGGTTTAGTCGGAATGCCTAAATTTTTGCCTGGTGTTTCGGTTAGATTGTGTGATTATGGTGGTAAGATGATTGTCGTGTGGGATGAGAACATGCTGTCTAGTGGCGAGAACAAGATTTGGTGTGCTGAGATTGAGCTTGAAAGGCGTGGGGGTTCGGAAATTTGGGGAGAAGTTGAGTGGATTGATCATGTGCTTACAGTTCCTATAGGCTATTATATCGTCAAGGCTCTTTCTGTTACCGTTTGATGAGCATATGTATTTTATCTTTGTGTGTGATCTTTTTGTATTTGCTTACTTGTATTATGAATCTCATTTCGCTTGTTAACATCCACATACTCAGAAGATATCGCTGGATAAAGTGAAAGCATCATGCTTTTAATCATTGCTTTCCTTTCAAACATATATAAATATGTAAATAACTATCTATATATATTAGCAAACTTGTTTTCTGTAACCGCTGATGTCGTCAGTTTTTTTTAATAGGAAAAAAAACAAGTTAACACCAACAATGGAACTTAACCTGAAGATAAAATCTAATGGATACAATTTTGTGTAAGGCCATGTTTATTTGGGGTTCTTAGGATGGCGTTATTAGTGTCATATAAGAACCACTTGTTAACTTTTAACTAAGGAAACTAAGAGAACGATCTCTTAAATAAGAGTTTTAATAGGCGTTCTTAGTTTTTCTTAGTTAATCTATTTAATCGTCATTTTCTATCCACCAAGGTATACCTCTTCAATGCGATGGTTACACAAAATATCTGGATTTTTTTCTGGTAATTATTTTAGTGGACATTGGATTCATTGACGCTTTGAATCGTTCTTGCATAAATCTTCTTTCAGTGTATCTTTCACTCAGAATCTCCAATTCGAAAAGGTTTGTTTTCCATATGAAGTTGGTGTATGTCTGTTGATTTCTGCCACTTCTAATTTTTGTTAATCTTCGTCCTTCGCTTTAAAATTTGTATCTGTAGATGCAAATTTTATTTTTACCGCTTGCTCCAGGAACATAAATCAATCCAGTTACCGCTAATTGAATATCTCTGTAATCCAATCTCTTTTTGAATGGTTATAAATGCGTAGGATGAGATGGAGTTAATTGCATCTTCTTGTTTGGCTGACGAACAATCCACTTGAACACTTACACCAGCGACTATTATCGGTTTTAATGCACAAATGTAACCAAGAGAAGCAAAAAAGCGTAACATACCTTAGCACCTTCATCCAACATGTTCGGACCTTTTCCACCTTCTGCTATCTTTTGCAAAAGTCATGAGTGCAATCTTTCTTTCAGAGCTTCCTCCAAAAGGTTGTTTTCGTACTCTCTTGGGAGCTTTTCATTCAGTAGGTTCTGATCTATTTGTTCGTCATTCTCGAAAAGCAGTAAACTAATCTTCTCGCTCACTTAGGACAAATCACCATCATTCCTGGAAAGAGAAGAACTATGGCAATCAGATCCCGTGCATAACAGTTTAACAAATATTGCTTC
>CAKOAT010646265.1:79579-186565 GCA_932364175.1 Eruca vesicaria subsp. sativa | reverse complement strand
AACGATCTCTCGAGTTTTATAAAACGACCTTCGAGTTTTATAAAACGATCTCTCGAGTTTTATAAAACGATCTTCGAGTTTTTATAAAACGATCTTCGAGTTTTATAAAATGATTCTCGAGATTCATAAAACTGTTGCGTTTACGCGTTTGCGGGGAATTTTGGCTATTGATTCCGTCGTACCGATTTTGACCCCAACACCAACTACGGGTTCAGTCGTCTGTGGATGGAAACTATCCTCGCTTACATAGCCAACGGGGAACTCCCATAGGAAAAATCGACGGCCAGAAAAATAAAGACTCAAGCCGCACGATATGTTCTGGTCGACGGAGAACTCTATAAGTGGAGATTTTCCGGACCACTCATGACCTGCATGCAGGGACAAAAGGTGCAGCGAGTAATGGAAGAAGTGCATTCCGGATCCTGTGGAAACCATTCCGTTGGGAGATCTCTCGCAATAAAAATCAAGCGTCACAGATATTTCTGGCCGACAATGGTAAAAGATTGCGAGGATTTCTCACGAAAATGTGAAAGTGCCAACGGCACGCCCCAACTATCCATCAGGCAGCGGAAGTCCTCTCGTCCATCTCAGCGCCGTATCCGTTCATGCGATGGTCAATGGATATAGTCGGACCGATGCACGCATCGAAACAAAAACGTTTCTTATTTGTCTTGACCGACTTTTTTCTCCAAGTGGGTTGAAGCTGATTCTTACGCAAGCATCAAAGACACCCAAGTAGAAAATTTTGTATGGAAAAATATCATTTGCAGGCACAGAGTCCCTTACGAAATCATGATGGATAATGGGTCTCAGTTTATTTCGACTAGATTCGAAGCCTTCTACGAGAAATGGAAAATACGATTAACAAAATCAACTCCAAGGTATCCTCAAGGCAACGGACAAGCCGAGACCATTATCAAAACTATCCTCAATGGCCTCAAAAAATGCCTTGACGCTAAAATAGGCAAGTGGGCAGACGAGCTCGAAGGAGTTTTGTGGTTACACCGCACGACCCCGAGAGAAGCAACGGGCGACACCCCATTTGCCCTCGTGCACGCAGCAGAGTGTATGATCCCGGTGAAATTTGAATTCCCGGGAGTACGCAGGTGGCTGCTCCCGGAAAGAGAAGAGTCAAACAACCTGATGCTGCTCGACGAACTCGACCTGATTAACGAACGACGGGATCATGCCCTCGTCCGAATTCAGAATTACCAACAAGCAGCAGCAAAGTACTACAACTCGAACGTACGAGGCCGTAGATTTCAAGTAGGCGAACTATTCCTACGAAAAGTCTTCCAAAACACTGCGGAACGAAACACCGGGAAACTGGGAAGGACCATACAAGGTCATAAAAGTGGTCCGGTCGGGAGCGTATGAAATCACGAACATGCAGGACATCAAAATTCCCCTATCATGGAACGCAATGCATCTCAAAAAATACTATCACTAAGCAACATGCTCTGCAAAAAATGAACTACGGGATGGCTTGATCCCTGCTAAAGGGTACGTAGGCATCGCGTCGCAAGGCAAGACCAGCTGTCCCCCCTCGATAAAAGGGGGGGGGGTAGTGAGTATACTATACTCGTATACTCCCGAAATTCCAAACTCAAAATTTCTTAGATGATATTCAACGACGCGGCAAAAAGAAAGACAAAATTCTGAATATAGCGAGATGTCGCCAATATTCGGAAAACCGCCTTTCTTTTTTTTTTAAAAAACACAGTCCATCCGCGACTATAAAACGTACAAAACCTCTTGAAATATGAATCATTCGCGAAGGTCCAATCAACAGTAACATCTACCACCTAAGTTTGTTGCTGATCACAACAAACTCGCAACAGTTCTAAACAAACTTAAGTTCTTTTGCAGAGATAGCTCTCATACACCGACACAAGGGTAATAGCGCTATAAAGCAATCCAAATTTTGGTCAGCACCTTCGGGGATGCTCGATTCCGACCAGACAAGTCGTATAAGCCGAGAACCTATCGCAGACTTTAAATTGGTACAAAATCAGGTTAAAATCGCAACAGGCAAAACGAACGCCGATTAGTCATCGCAAAGCCTTAAAACTGAAAGTAAACCTAGGTCTTGCCCTAAACCCAGCACACTGGTCTCTAACGCCCCAAGGCATGAATTGAGATCCTAAAGGCATGTCTATTCGTCTACATCTGAATGCTCACTCGATTTTTAAAGAGTCCTAGAACGAGCAAAAGAATAAGGCAATCTACAAAAGGGTTGGAATGCGAGACAACAACTCGCGGACCTCTCTCTACCTTCACACAAACGAAAGCATTCTTCTCGAAACAAAAGAAAACATAAATTGATTGTTCATTCATCAAAGTTGCAAAAGCAACAGGGATTCAAAGCTATAACATCCAGTCACAAAATAAAAACACGGCCACACTCGGCCAAAAGACAAAGATTTAAAATAAAAACTCTCACACGAGACTACAACTTCAAACATCCTCCACACACGGAGTCTCATCCTCGTCCATCACTTCATCGAAACTTGGTACCATACCATCACCTCCTTCATCAACCTCTAGAGCCTTGCTTTCATCCATACTCGGCTGAAGGGCGCACTCGGACCTCAGGCCATCAAGAGCCGAACCGTGGTCGCCCTGCGTAGATACCGATTAACAACTGTACTCTCCCGCAAGAACCTTCCTTAAACTTGCGAGCTGGGGGGCTAACTGTTGGGGTCAAAAAAAGTAATCTCGAAATCAACGTGTACGATTACTTCTCTTTAGATTCTCTGAAAGACTCACGGGCCAAGAAAACAAGAAAATATCGAAACCGAGCAACCGTCCAGCTCGCCAACAAGCGAGCTGACCACACATGTGACCAGCTCGTTCATTGGCGAGCTGAACTAAACCATCTATGCCCCTCGACTCGATTGTACTCTGAACAGTGATCAAAACGTCTTTCATTTCGTCTCAATCCGTCCTACCATTCGAGTTTTACGATAACAACCGTAAAATACGCGTTTTTAGTAAAACCTCGAGTAAATCGTATAAACGGCAACAGTTAAACAAAACACTGAACATTGCCAAACTATACGGTTAACTCAATATTTTTTTATAAAAAATTGCTAAAGACGCATTTTCTCATAAAACCTCGAGTAAATTGATCGACCATGGATTTTACCCATTTTTAGCCATGGTTTATAGGTGTTTTTACATATATTTACTAGAATATAGAGTCTATTTAGAGTATTTACAGGTTCAGGTACGTTCTGGAGAAATATGGTGATTTTGGTGTCTTTTAGAACCATTAAGTGCAGAACTGCGCAAACGCGTCAGATGTTTAGATATGGATGGAGACCGTCCCATGGTGAGATTGAGCTGATTTTTTGACACAAGATAGAGATTTGAGTTAGATTTCCAATGCCACAGGTTTGGGGTCAATCCAACGGTTAGATCAGAAGTTATGACTGTTTTACTGAAGAGTGGTCAGTCTGCCTCGCGAGAAAAGGCTGTCGAGAAGAGGAATGCATATCGATCGATGGGAAAGCCTTCATATCGATCGATATGAATGCGAGAATGCGGGCCGAGTATATTTCATGACCGACTGAAGCCCAGAAGATACCACAAAGTTACCAAAATTCCCTTGACGACCAGAAACCCTATTTATGTTATTTGCAAGCCATTGTTGACGGCTACGCTTTTTTTTACATCTTTTGTTTCATTGTTCTTAGTTAGAGAGTTGGAGAGAAGATCAAATCTCCTTCAGAGATTGATTGGAACTCCATTGGAATTATCTTTTATTTCTTATTCTATTATTATTTAGACTATGATTTGTGTTTCTTCAATCATGTCTGAGTAGTTCACCTTGTTAGGTTTAGGGATTTCATGAGCTTAATGTTAAACTGAACAACAATTAGGATTGCTAGAATATCTATAGATCTCTACACCAGGGTGATTTGTAATACTAGGATCTAGAGTAATTAGGATATCATGAAAGTGTGACTTATTGCTTGAACCTAGAATCATAGGACAATTGAGATGCACTAGAGTGCAGTCAATTAACGGAACCCGAATCCTGCTGGATTAAATACTTAGGCACATATGAGAATTGATCTAGGAATATAGTTGAACATAATCGATTAGGTCGTTAATGCTTGTCTGAGGTAATATCGATCGACGCTCAGGCCATAGCATCGATCGATACTCGTTTCTTGTTCGCATGCGAAAGCTGGAACAAGGACTTAGACATCAGATTAGTAATTGCATTGATAGATGGATTACTTACTTATTAAAATCGAGTAGAATGAATCTATAAGCTATTAGCATCTTGAATTGTAGTTTTGAATCTCTTGATTGATAAATCCATAGGTCTAGCTATTTCTTCTTATTGCTTACAAACTCAACCAATCGAACAACTACTTTGTTCACATTGCTTTTATTTACTGTTTTATAAAATATTTACCTAGCTTAACCTTGATTTCTATAGACTATTGTGTGCCCCTGATCTCTGTGGATTCGATCCCTAAGTACTACAATTTGACCTCTTTTGACGAGAGTAAAATAACTCCTTAGGGTAATTTGAGTGATATCATAAATCGTATAAAACGGCAACGATAAACGAAACACCAAACATTGCCAAACTATACTATTAATTCGAGATGTTTACTTAAAACGACATCGTATCAGGAAACGATCTCATCTAATGTCGTAAAATGGCTAAATCGTAAAACGGCCCGAAAAGTCCTAAAACGCGATAAAGGCCCACTTGTGACTTTGGATAAGGTCTAGCCCAAAGATACAATGACGGCTTGCCTATTATCCGCAGGAGTGGATAAATGTCAGGATTGAAGATAAATAGAAGTTGTCCGAAGAAACATGGAAAGATCGAGAAAATGGAAGATTTTCGATAAGCGCGAATCCCAGCAGAAAAGGAATGACCAACCGCCTAGAGAAGGAGTGTATAAGCATGAGGTCGAAGTCAAGAGGAGGTGGAGCTTTTTATACCTATAAAAACTGCTGTTAGCTTAGGCGAACTTAGGACTTAAGTGGCTAGACTAGCAAGTCGGATTCTTAGAACGTTTTGTCGTCTAAGTTCAGAGATTCTCTTTGTAACAGATTCTCAATCTCTCTATCAATAATAGCCTTTGCACAAATTCTTCATCTGTATTCACTTATCTTTTTCGTTTTAAGTGTGTTTCCGCAGAAATCCAGAACCTCGGGAAAATTAGGATTTCCCTAAATTTCCATATTTGACGTAAAATCGACAGTGCGAATTTCGCTTCCCACACTTTTCATCATTTTCAATTGCATCATGTATTATTCAGTATAGATATCTATGTTTTTTGTGTAATGGCTGAGTAATCGATTTGCTTAGTGTAGGGTGTTAGGGGTTAGATCTGTGAGCTAAACATAGATATCAAATCTGTCTTGACGGTTCGATCTTTCCATTTTGCCGGATTTGAGTATTTCGGGAATCTTCCATTTTTCTCGATCCTTCCTTTTCTTCCGCGGAAATCTTCTATTTATCTTCAAACTTGCCTTTATTCTCCTTCTGCGAGTAAACCGTCACAACGTTATCAAATCTGCGGGTTAGATTCCGTTAAGATCGCGAGATGGGTTTTAATCGCATTTTAGGTCCTTCCGGGCCGTTTTGCGATAAATCTGTTTTCCGACTTTTTACGGGATCGTTTCCTGATCTGACGTCATTTTTAATAAATTACTCGAGTTAATCGCAAGGTTTTACGATTTACTCGACTTTTTATTAAAAACACGTTTTTACGACTTACTCGGCGTTTTTTATTAAAAACGCGTTTTTATGATTTCGACGAGAAATCTCGAATAAATCGTATAGTTAAGGCAATGTTCGGTGTTTCGTTTAACCGTTGCCATTTTATACGATTTCCTCGAGTTCTTTCCGAGGAAGCGAAGTTTTACGGTTTTTATCGTAAAACTCGAACGGTAAGCCGGATCGAGATGGAACAAGAGATGTTTCGGCCGTAGTTTAGAACGTGACCTTGACGAAAGACGTAACTTTCGAATTGGGAATGCGGAAGATCGAGGCGTGGGATATCCGAGAAGTTTTTAGTTCGCCCATCGGCGAACTAGTTGGGTGTCTCTTAGTTCGCCGATGGGCGAACTAGTTGAGGGACTCCTAGTTCACCCATCGGCGAACTAAGCCGGGCCGGCTTAGTTCGCCGATGGGCGAACTAGTTGAGTGACTCCTAGTTCGCCCATCGGCGAACTAAGCCGGGCCGGCTTAGTTCGCCCATGGGCGAACTAGTCGTGACTAGTTCGCGTTTTACGGCTGTTTCGGTTTTTTGCGGTTTCGTAAAACGATTCTTCGAGTTTTATGAAACGATTCTTCGAGTTTTATAAAACGATTCTTCGAGTTTTATAAAACGATTCTTCGAGTTTTTATAAAACGATTCTCGAGTTTTATAAAACGATTCTCGAGTTTTATAAAACGATTCTCGAGTTTTATAAAACGATTCTCGAGTTTTATAAAACGATTCTTCGAGTTTTATAAAACGATTCTTCGAGTTTTATAAAACGATTCTCGAGTTTTATAAAACGATTCTCGAGTTTTATAAAATGGTTCTTCGAGTTTTATAAAACGATTCTCGAGTTTTATAAAACGATTCTCGAGTTTTATAAAACGATTCTCGAGTTTTATAAAACGATTCTCGAGTTTTATAAAACGATTCTTCGAGTTTTATAAAACGATTCTCGGGTTTTATAAAACGATTCTCGGGTTTTATAAAACGATTCTCGAGCTTTATAAAACGATTCTCGAGTTTTATAAAACGATTCTTCGAGTTTTATAAAACGATTCTCGAGTTTTATAAAACGATCTTTGAGTTTTATAAAATCACTTTTGCGGAAAGTAATGATCCCCTTTTTACAGAAGTTATCGCAGACGTTGATTTCGAGAGTACGGTTTTTGACACCAACAGTTAGCCCCCCAGTCCGCAATTTCTTGAGGAAATTTTGCGGTCGGATGAAGTTAGATTTTAATCGGAATCTACGGCTGAGATTCGTCTTATTACAAGGGAGAGCTCTCCTTTTTCTATAAGTATTGGATCATTACTTCTCATATCTTCCACCTTTCAAGTTTCTCTCCAACTTGTCTCTAGAAAAATTCTTAAGATGTCTTCTTCCCAAGGTGATCAGCAAAACTGTGAGGTCCCATCCGGTGACAATCCTCCGGCATATCCGCAGGATGCTTGGATTTCCGAGTTTCTCTTGTTCCAAGACGAGATGGACCGTAGCGATGCTGAGGAAGACGCCGTGTCGAGCGACGTACCCCCAGTGGATTCATCCGTCCTTGCAAGAGAAGTTAAGGCTATTTTGGACGAAACAGCGGATGCGGTAGTGGGCTCCTCGGTGGGCGTTGCCACTGAACCGTCGGGTGCGCCTACGGTTTCGCCCCTCCTTGCAGCAGAAAACGTCACTGTTTCTGCTGAGGTCGGACTAGCTGTAGCCCCCACCATGATAGAGTCAGTCGTATCTCCAGCCGTGACCAAACCGGTCGTGGCTCTTACCGCCGTTGAATCAGTTACGACTCCTGCCGCAGTTGAACCGGTTGAAGCTCTTACCGCGGTTGATCCAGTTACGATTCTGGGACCTCCTGCTCCGGCTAAGAGGGTGATTGTCTTGGGACTTCCGGCGCTTAGCGCGACGCTGCCTGCTTCAGCGAAAAGCCGCAAGAGAACTCGTCCGAACCCTGATCCTCCTGCGAGAAAGAGAGCCGTGAAGGGTTCCGAGATCGGGGCTTCGTCTAGCAAGGCACCGAGCATGATGTCGATGTCGCAGCAACGCACCAAGGTACGGGTTCGCAATCATACTTTTTAAAGATTATGTTCGCAGCTGACCGTCTTTCTTGGTTTTTTTTTTTTTTTTTAGTTTGTTTCGTTGATCGATGGGATGATCAAAGAGTGCGGGTCCGAAGTTGAGCGTTTAGCCAAAGAGTTAGCCGAGTCGCAGGAGAGGTCGGCTCAGCTCGAAAGGAAACTGAAATCGATAGAAGAAGTGCATTCCGCGGAAGTGTCTCGACTCGAAGCTCGGATTAGCGACCTGGATCGTGACCTTGGAAAGACCGCGGTTTCCCTGATCAAAGCGAAGGATGAAAAGNAAACTGAAATCGATAGAAGAAGTGCATTCCGCGGAAGTGTCTCGACTCGAAGCTCGGATTAGCGACCTGGATCGTGACCTTGGAAAGACCGCGGTTTCCCTGATCAAAGCGAAGGATGAAAAGAAGTCCAAGGCTTCAGAGCTGCGCAGACTTCAGCGCAAGATGAAGAGTTTTGAGGAATCAGCTGTCCGTGTGACGGGAAGGTCTATTCTTGTCGAGGGGAGCGATCCCGATCCGATTCTCGCTGCTGAAGACGTACCTCAGCCTGATGCGGATAAGGGTGACGATCCAGAGGTTGCTATCAAGGGTGAAGGTAATGCGTTGGATGAAGATGAGGTTCAGTATGCGGAGAATGTTTGAAGTTGTAGTCTCTTATGAGACTTTTTTTTTAAAAATTAGATTTTTATGTATTTGGCCGAGTGCGGCTTTTGTACTTATTTGGGACTGGCCTTCTATGGCTTTGAATCCCCTGTTGCTTCGGTAACTTTTTATTTTCGTAATGGATAATCGGTTTTATTTGAACCTTCTGATTTGAGTCGATATTGTGGGAGGTCCGCGAGTTGTCGTTTCGCATTCCGTTCCCTTAGTGGATCGCCTTATTCGTTTGCTCGTTTTAGGATTTTTAGTAAATCGAGTGTGCGTTTAGATATAGACGAAGAGACATACCTTTAGGATTTCGATTCATGCCTTGAGACGTTAGCGACCAGTGTGCTGGGTTTAGGGCAAGACCTAGGTTTACTTTCGGGTTAAGGCTGTGCGATGACTAGTCGGCTTTCGTTTTGCCTGTTGCGATTTTAACCTGATTCCATACCGATTTAGAAACCGCGATAGGTTCTCGGGTTATACGATTCGTCTGGTTGGAACCGAGCATCTCACCGGGAACAATTTCTAAGTTGCCCGGAAGTGCTGACCAAAAGTTTGGATTTATTTTATAGCGTTATTACCCTTGTGTCGGGTGTTCGAGAGCTATCTCTGCGAGATAACTTAAGTTTGTTTAAGACTGTTGCGAGTTCGTTGTGATCAGGAACGAACTATTTTTAAGCGGTGGATGTTTGCGCAATTTGGGCCTTCGCGAAGGATATGTATATTAAGAAGTTTTGCGTATTTATAGTCGCGGACGGACTGTTTATTGTTTTTTTGGAGAGGAACGTTTTTTCCGAACATTGGCGACGTCTCGCTATATTCAGAATTTTGTTTTTTCTTTCGATGCGTTTGCTGAAAAAGTTTGAGAAATTTCGAGTTTTGAAATTTTGGGAGTATACGAGTATACGTATACTCACCTACTCCCCCCTTTTTGAACGAGGGGGACAGCTGGTCTTATCTTGCGACAAGATGCCTACGTACCCTTTCGAGGGGATCAAGCCGTCTCGTAGTTCAGTGCTCTGCGGGCGTGCCGCCTAGTGAGTATTTTTTGAGGTGCATCGCGTTCCAGGATCTGGGAATTTTGATGCCCTGCATGTTTGCGATTTCGTATGCTCCGGGGCGGACTACTTTTATGACCTTGTACGGTCCTTCCCAGTTTGCTCCTAGTTTACCGGCGTTTCGTTCTGCGGTGTTCTGGAAGACTTTTCGTAAGACTAGCTCGTCTTCGTGAAATCTGCGGTTACGTACGTTTGCGTTATAGTACTTAGCGGCCGCTTGCTGATAATTTTGAATTCGAACGAGTGCCTGATCCCGCCGTTCGTTAATCAGGTCGAGTTCGTCAAGAAGCATTAGGTTGTTTGCGTCTTCTCTTTCCGGGAGCAGTCTCCTACGTACTCCTGGGAATTCGACTTCTGCGGGAATCATGCATTCCGTTCCGTATACGAGAGCGAAAGGAGTTTCGCCCGTTGCTCGCCTCGGGGTTGTGCGGTGCGACCACAAAACTCCTTCGAGTTCTTCGGCCCATTTTCCCTTTTTGGCGTCGAGGCGTTTCTTGAGGCCGTAGAGGATAGTTTTATTAACAGTTTCGGCTTGTCCGTTGCCTTGAGGATATCTTGGAGTCGATTTTGTCAATCGTATTTTCCATTTTTTGCAAAAAGCTTCGAATCTAGTCGAGATAAACTGGGATCCGTTATCCGTCACGATTTCGAATGGTGTTGGTGTCAAAATCGGTCACGACAGAATCAATGGCTAAAAGTCTCCGCAAAAGTAAAAATAAAAATACGTTTTATAAAACTCCAAAGATCGTTTTATAAAACTCGAGAATCGTTTTATAAAACTCAGAGATCGTTTTATAACTCGAGAATCGTTTTATAAAACTCGAGAATCATTTTATAAAACTCGAAGAATCGTTTTATAAAACTCGAGAATCGTTTTATGAAACTCGAGAATCGTTTTATAAAACTCGAGAATCGTTTTATAAAACTCGAGAATCGTTTTATAAAACTCGAGAATCGTTTTATAAAACTCGAGAATCGTTTTATAAAACTCGAGANCGTTTTATAAAACTCGAGAATCATTTTATAAAACTCGAAGAATCGTTTTATAAAACTCGAGAATCGTTTTATGAAACTCGAGAATCGTTTTATAAAACTCGAGAATCGTTTTATAAAACTCGAGAATCGTTTTATAAAACTCGAGAATCGTTTTATAAAACTCGAGAATCGTTTTATAAAACTCGAGAATCGTTTTATAGAACTCGAGAATCGTTTTATAAAACTCGAAGAATCGTTTTATAAAACTCGAAGAATCGTTTTATAAAACTCGAGAATCGTTTTATAAAACGCGAGAATCGTTTTATAAAACTTGAGAATCGTTTTATAAAACTCGAGAATCATTTTATAAAACTCGAGAATCGTTTTATAAAACTCGAGAATCGTTTTATAAAACTCGAGAATCGTTTTATAAAACTCGAGAATAGTTTTATAAAACTCGAGAATGGTTTTATAAAACTCGAGAATCGTTTTATAAAACTCGAAAATCGTTTTATAAAACTCGAGAATCATTTTATAAAACTCGAAGAAACGTTTTATAAAACTCGAAGAATCGTTTTACGAAACCACAAAAAACCGAAACAGCCGTAAAACGCGAACTAGTCACGACTAGTTCGCCCATGGGCGAACTATGCCGGCCCGGCTTAGTTCGCCGATGGGCGAACTAGGGACACTCCACTAGTTCGCCCATCGGCGAACTAAGCCGGTCCCGGCTTAGTTCGCCGATGGGCGAACTAAGAAACACTCAACTAGTTCGCCCATCGGCGAACTAGTCCTGTCCTGGCTAGATCGCCAATGGGCGAACTAGGGACACTCCACTAGTTCGCCCATCGGCGAACTAAACCGGGCCCGGCTTAGTACGCCGATGGGCGAACTAAGAAACACTCAACTAGTTCGCCCTTTGGCGAACTAGTCCTGTCCCGGCTAGATCGCCAATCCCGGCTTAGTTCGCCGATGGGCGAACTAAGAAACACTCAACTAGTTCGCCCATCGGCGAACTAGTCCTGTCCTGGCTAGATCGCCAATGGGCGAACTAGGGACACTCCACTAGTTCGCCCATCGGCGAACTAAACCGGGCCCGGCTTAGTACGCCGATGGGCGAACTAAGAAACACTCAACTAGTTCGCCCATTGGCGAACTAGTCCTGTCCCGGCTAGATCGCCAATGGGCGAACTAAGAGGTACTGACTTTGCCCCACTGGTTCTTTTCGCCTAGTTCGCCATATGGCGACCTAGCCAAGCTGAACTAGCTCGCCGTACGTCGAGCCGACCATCCCGAGCCTCGATCTCCTGCATCCTCGATTCAAAACTTACGTCTTTCGACACGGTCGCATTCTGAACCACGGCCGAAACGTCTCCCGTTCCGTCTCGATCCGACCTATCATTCAAGTTTTACGATAAAAACCGTAAAACTTCGCTTTCTCGGAAAGAACTCGAGGAAATCGTATAAAACGGCAACGGTTAAACGAAACACCTAACATTGCCTAATCTATACGATTTATTTGAGATTTCTCGTTAAAATCATAAAAAACTCGTTTTAAATAAAAAACGTCGAGAGAATCGTAAAAAAACTGCATCGGATCAGGAAACGGTCTCGTTAAAGTCGTAAAAACGGTTTTTATCGTAAAACGGCCCGAAAGGTCCTAAAACACGATAAAAACCCATCTCGCGACGTTAACGAAATCAAACCCCAAGATACGATAACGCTTTGACGGTTTACTCGCAGACGGAAGATAAAAGGCAAGTTTGAAGATAAATAGAAGATTTCCGCAAAAGAAAAGGAAGGATCGACAGATATGGAAAGTTCCCGAAATATTCGGTTTCGAGCAAAATGGAAAGACTAAAACCGCCTAAGGAGGAGTATATAAGGAGGAGGCATAGGGCAGAAGCTGGGGACGAATTTCAGAGCTCTCATCTGAGACTTTTACAACTTTTCTACACTTAGAATTTTCCGCACTTAGAAACTTAGGCTTTTTCTCGACAAGTTCGGTTTCTATGACTGGCGCTCAATTACTAGACGAACTCGCCCAGGCAGTTCGATCTCTTTTCCAGCTCTATCAACTGAACTACGTTCGACTTGATCCCCGAAAGGGGTACGTAGGCAGCCTTTCATAAGGTTTAGTCCGAAATCATTCAAACCTTTTTTCCTATCTTTTTCCGTTTTTCGTTATCAAGCTGCGACTCGACTAGATCTAGGGTTTTATGTTTATAACTCGCTGATGGCCCCTGCGGCCAAAGCCTTTGTAATTCCTTGTAATGATCGCAACGCTCTTACGCGAATCGGAAATAAGATCGACTTTCTTTATAAATTCGTTTTATNTTCGTTATCAAGCTGCGACTCGACTAGATCTAGGGTTTTATGTTTATAACTCGCTGATGGCCCCTGCGGCCAAAGCCTTTGTAATTCCTTGTAATGATCGCAACGCTCTTACGCGAATCGGAAATAAGATCGACTTTCTTTATAAATTCGTTTTATTATGTTTTTCATATTTTTCCGCATTTATTTGGTTACTTGTCGTCGGCTTTCGCAGAGATCCGGTTCCTCTGGAAAATTAGGGTTTTCCTAAGTTTCCTTATTTAACGGAAATCGACAAGTGTGAATTTCGGTTCCCACATATGGTACTCCATGTCTACAGACTATGTTCCTCCATACGAAACTTTCTACCTGAGCATCTTTGATGCTTGCGTAGGAGTCGGCTTCGACCCATTTAGAGAAGAAATCGGTCAGGACTAGACGGAAGCGTTTTTGTTTTGACGCGTGCATTGGCCCGACTATATCCATCGACCACCGCATGAACGGGTATGGTGCCGAGATAGATGAAAGGACCTCGGCGGGTTGGTGAATAGTCGGAGCGTGCCGCTGACATTTCTCGCATTTTCGTGAAAAATCCTCGCAATCCTTTACCATCGTCGGCCAGAAATATCTGTGGCACTTGATTTTTATTGCGAGGGATCTCCCGCCAGAATGGTTTCCGCAAGATCCGGAATGCACTTCCTGCATAACCCGCCGCGCTTTCTCCCCTTGCACGCAAGTCATCAGTGGTCCGGAGAACCTCCATTTGTAAAGTTCTCCTTCCATTACGACGTACCGTGCGGCCTGGGTTTTTATCTTTCGGGCCGCCCATTTTTCTGAAGGAAGTTCTCCGTTGGTTATGTATGCGAGGATTGTTTCCATCCACGGACGATTGAATCCGTAATCGGACTGATCTTCGACGGGTGGCCTTCCTCCACCTCGTTTTCTGCTTCGTTGATCAGGTTTATGACTATGGGCGGTCTGATGCTAGGGTGTTCGATAAATTCAACGGGAATTACCCTGCTCATACCAGGATCCGAGCTCGATGCTAGGGCGGCCAAAGCGTCTGCCTGGGCGTTCTCTGCTCGAGGAATTCTAGTCAATGCGAATTGATCAAACTTCTGAGTTAGATCTTTTACCAAGATCAGATACGCTTCCATTCTTTCGTCCCTTGCTTCGTATTCCCCGCTAAATTGGCTAGCCACTAGTTGGGAGTCGCAGTACGCGTGAAGGTTATGAATCTTCAGTCCGTGAGCTAATCGTAGTCCTGCGATCAAGGCCTCATACTCGGCTTCGTTGTTTGAAGCGTGGAAAATTAATCGGAATGACTGTTCCAATACTTCTCCCGTTGGAGATGCAAGTCGGATGCCGATCCCAGAACCTTGTTTGGACGAGGATCCGTCAACGTACAAGATCCAGGTCGAGTTCGGCTCTTGGTTGGACGTATTTCCCGTCGGGAGCTCCACTATGAAGTCTGCGAGTACTTGTGATTTCGCGCAAGTCTTTGCGCGATATTCAATATCGTACTCGCTCAGCTCGATCGCCCATTTTGCTAATCTTCCCGATTGGCTGGGACTGTGCAAAATGGTGCGGAGAGGGAATGACGTGGGAACGACGATGGTGTGAGATTGGAAATACGGTCTCAGTTTCCTTGCGGACANCGCAAGTCTTTGCGCGATATTCAATATCGTACTCGCTCAGCTCGATCGCCCATTTTGCTAATCTTCCCGATTGGCTGGGACTGTGCAAAATGGTGCGGAGAGGGAATGACGTGGGAACGACGATGGTGTGAGATTGGAAATACGGTCTCAGTTTCCTTGCGGACATGACCACGGCCAAAGCCAATTTCTCCATCATCGGATATCGCGTCTCCGCGTCCAGTAGTGTCTTACTTACGTAGAAGATCGGCTTTTGTTCGCCGCGTTCTTCCCGGATAAGGACGCCACTTACGGCGGTCGTTGATACTGCAATATAGAGGAATAATGGTTCTCCTTCTACGGGTTTCTCGAGTACTGGCGGGGTACCTAGGTAATGTTTCAGCTGTTGGAAAGCCTTCTCGCATTCCTCTGACCATTCAAACTTTTTGTTTCCCTTTAATGTCTCGTAGAAAGGTAGACATTTGTCCGTCGATCGCGAGATAAAACGGTTAAGTGCTGCGACCCTGCCGGTCAGTCTTTGTACTTCGCGTTTCGTCCTGGGAGAGACCATCTCTATTAGCGCCGTGATTTGTTTCGGGTTAGCCTCGATTCCGCGGTAAGTGACGAGGTACCCTAGAAATTCTCCAGATGCAACGGCAAACCGACACTTTGCCGGGTTCAACTTCATGTTATGAAGGTTGAGCCTCTCGAAACATTCCTGGAGGTGTATGACGTGGTCTTGTTCTTTGAGCGATTTCACGAGCATATCGTCGATGTACACTTCCATTGTTTTTCCGAGTTGTTCGGAGAACATTCGGTTGACGAGTCGTTGGTAAGTCGCGCCAGCATTCTTTAGACCGAAAGGCATCACTTTATAGCAGTAGGTTCCACGATCGGCTAAGAATGCGGTTTTCTCCCGATCGTCGGGATTCATCATGATCTGATTGTATCCCGAGAAGGCGTCCATGAAAGATAAGAGTTTGTTTCCCGCGGTTGCTTCGACTAAGCGATCAATGTGCGGCAGCGGATAACTATCTTTTCGACACGCTTTATTGAGATCGGTGAAATCGACGCAGACTCGCCATTTTCCGTTCTTTTTCTTTACGACAACGGGATTGGCGAGCCAGTCAGGATATCGAACTTCTGTGATCGATCCTACTTTGAGGAGTCTGTCGACTTTGCTGTTGACCGCTTCGGGGCGTTCCGGCCCCAGTTTTCGTCTTTTTTGTTTGACGGGTTTGGATGTTGGGTCAACGTTGAGTTCATGACATGTGATGTTTATGTCGATCCCTGGCATATCTTCCGCAGTCCAAGCGAACGTGTTCGAGTTTTGTTTTAGACATGTCAGGAGTTTGACTTTTAAGGTCTCCCTCAGGTTCGCACCGATTTCGACACAGCGTTCTGGAAAATTCTCGTCGATGCATACCGAGATGACGGGTTCGCAGGTTGGCTCGCGCTTACCTTCCAAAGCCTCGGCCACTCGCAACTGCCAGAAGAGTTTCGTTTTATCTTGCTCTGGGGCGTTGTCGAGGGACGTCGACTTCTTTTTCTTTGTGGAAGAGATATCGACCGGCAGATTTTTTTGTTTTAAATCCGCGGCGTAGCAAACCTGCGAGGTTCGTCGATTTCCCCATATAGTCTCGATCCCGTTCGGAGTCGGGAACTTGAGACACATATGGTACGTCGACGGAATCGCTTGCATCGAATTTAACCACGGTGTCCCTACGATTGCGTTATAGGACATAGGTCGATCGACGACTTCGAACTCGACGTTTTTCACTATGCTCCCGGCACGAACTACCAAGTTGATCGTTCCGAGGGTCATAGTGATTTCTCCCGAGAGTCCTACTAGCGGGCTTACGTTTTCCGCGATATCAGACAGATCGATTTTCATTCTCTCGAGAGTATTTTTGAAGATTATATCAGCCGAGCTCCCGGTATCGACTAATATCCTTGCGACATCCATATTCCGGATCGTCAGCTCAATAACGAGAAGATCGTTGAGAGGTTTGACCAAATCGATCGTTGCTCTTTTCTCGAACGAGATGACGTCGCCGTTCAGATTAAGCATGTTATTTCTCGTTCGTTTTAGCGATTATTGTGTAAGAGAATCCGACCCCCCTCCTTCTAGCGCCAAACTGTGGGAACCGAAATCCACACTGTCAATTTTCCGTCAAATATGGAAACTTAGGATGAAACCCTAATTTTCCCGAGGTCCTGGATCTCTGCGAAAATCACTAAAACAAACGAATTTAAAAGAATATGGATGAACAATGAAGAACAGAGAGTAAGAACTTGTATGAAAGCTTTTATTAAATTAGAATCGACAACTGTTACAAGAAGAATTGAAGAACTTAGACGTCGAAACGTTCTAAGGATCTAAATTCCTAAGCTAACAGCCGTCTTTTTAGGTCTGATTTTCGTCCCCCTCTTCTGCCCTACGCCTCTGGTTTATATACTCCTTGCCTTAACGGTTCGATCTTTCCATTTTGCCGGATTTGAGTATTTCGGGAATCTTCCATTTTTCTCGATCCTTCCTTTTCTTCCGCGGAAATCTTCTATTTATCTTCAAACTTGCCTTTATTCTCCTTCTGCGAGTAAACCGTCAAAACGTTATCAAATCTGCGGGTTAGATTCCGTTAAGATCGCGAGATGGGTTTTTATCGCGTTTTAGGTCCTTCCGGGCCGTTTTGCGATAAATCTGTTTTCCGACTTTTTACGGGATCGTTTCCTGATCTGACGTCGTTTTTAATAAATTACTCGAGTTAATCGCAAGTTTTTACGATTTACTCGACTTTTTATTAAAAACACGTTTTTTACGACTTACTCGGCGTTTTTTATTAAAAATGCGTTTTTATGATTTCGACGAGAAATCTCGAATAAATCGTATAGTTTAGGCAAGGTTCGATGTTTCGTTTAACCGTTGCCGTTTTATATGATTTCCTCGAGTTCTTTCCGAGAAAGCGAAGTTTTACGGTTTTTATCGTAAAACTCGAACGGTAAGCCGGATCGAGATGGAGCGGGAGATGTTTCGGCCGTAGTTTAGAACGTGGCCTTGTCGAAAGACGTAAGTTTTGAATCGGGAATGCGGGAGATCGAGGCGCGGGATATCCGAGAAGTTTTTAGTTCGCCCATTGGCGAACTAAGCCGGGCCGGCTTAGTTCGCCGATGGGCGAACTAGTTGGGTGTCTCTTAGTTCGCCCATCGGCGAACTAGTTGAGGGACTCCTAGTTCGCCCATCGGCGAACTAAGCCGGGCCGGCTTAGTTCGCCGATGGGCGAACTAGTTGTGTGACTCTTAGTTCGCCTATCGGCGAACTAAGCCGGGCCGGCTTAGTTCGCCGATGGGCGAACTAGTTGTGTGACTCTTAGTTCGCCCATCGGCGAACTAAGCCGGGCCGGCTTAGTTCGCCGATGGGCGAACTAGTTGAGTGACTCCTAGTTCGCCCATCGGCGAACTAAGCCGGACCGGCTTAGTTCGCCGATGGGCGAACTAGTGGAGTGTCTCCTAGTTTGCCCATCGGCGAACTAGTGGAGTATCCCCTAGTTCGCCCATGGGCGAACTAGTCGTGACTAGTTCGCGTTTTACGGCTGTTTCGGTGTTTTGCAGTTTCGTAAAACGATTCTTCGAGTTTTATAAAACGATTCTTCGAGTTTTATGAAACGATTCTCGAATTTTATAAAACGATTCTTCGAGTTTTTATAAAACGGTTTTCGAGTTTTATAAAACGATTCTCGAGTTTTATAAAACGATTCTCGAGTTTTATAAAACGATTCTCGAGTTTTATAAAACGATTCTCGAGTTTTATAAAATGATTCTTCGAGTTTTATAAAACGATTCTCGAGTTTTATAAAACGATTCTCGAGTTTGATAAAACGATTCTCGAGTTTTATAAAAAGGTTCTTAGAGTTTTATAAAACGATTCTCGAGTTTTATAAAACAATTCTCGAGTTTTATAAAACGATTCTCGAGTTTTATAAAACGATTCTTGAGTTTTATAAAACGATTCTCGAGTTTTATAAAACGATTCTTCGAGTTTTATAAAACGATTCTCGAGTTTTATAAAACGATTCTCGAGTTTTATAAAACGATTCTTCGAGTTTTATAAAATGATTCTCTGGTTTTATAAAACGATTCTCGAGCTTTATAAAACGATTCTCGAGTTTTATAAAACGATTCTTCGAGTTTTATAAAACGATTCTCGATTTTTATAAAACGATCTCTGAGTTTTATAAAATCACTTTTGCGGAAAGTAATGATCCCCCTTTTACAGAAGTTATCGCAGACGTTGATTTTGAGAGTACGGTTTTTGACACCAACATAAAGAATTGAGGATATTTAAAACTTAAAATGTTTTGTTATTTACTTTACATTTCTGACATTAGCTGGGTGCTTAGGCCTACTGCGGCGGCAACGACTTCCACTGAAGGATGTGTTTGCTTCTTATGGATCCTTTGTCTTCTAAAGGTCCTCTGCACTGATCCATAGCCTCGGGTTAACTGTCAGACTTATAAACAAGGTCAAGAAGCAAGAGGGGAATCGTGTCTGCCTTTTGTGTTAGAGTTCAATGTCTACATGGCCTATGACCATACTTCACAAAGCCACGTGCTTATACCATTGTAATATCATATTCGGACAATGATTCCACTCAGACCACCTAGTCATATAGGCTCCATGTCTAATGAGCTAAATGAATCCGTTAATTTCTGAGGCCATAGGTCTTTCCAACAAAAGCATCTTCTTCCAGGTTGTTAAGCGGTCCAGGCCATGACTTCCCGGGTAATCTCGAGAGGTGACATTCTGCTCCATAAACCATGATGAACTTGATGTGAAGATATGACTCATATCATCCAAAAAAACAAGTTATCTCCCGATTTCTAACATGAACTGAGAAATAAGTGGTAAACTGTTGGGGATAAATAATCCATGAAAATATCATTCTCGAATTAGCATGAGGACGACTTTCTAGTTATTGCATCCAGCTTCTGTTTCGAGCCTCCATGTCACATTTTCCTCATGCCGGGCCAAAAAGAAAAATTCTTGATAGGAGAAACATGTCCATATAGGAGAATCTATCCTAGATTTGAACATTATTAGCTTTAAAGACTCCAAATACCCTATAAGATAAGGATGGACTAGTAACTATTTTCCGCCAAAATTCATGCAACTAAAACTACGGTTTATATACTGATATGTTGTATTCCTGTTCTTTTTTTCTTTGGGTAAACGTATTTGTCGCATCCCCGATCCTGGATAAGATCGCCAGAACGGACCATGGTGCAAGGAGACGCACCAGTCAGGTCTTATGACCTAAAGACAAGTATATCATGGTCCAGAAACGTGGTTAAGCGCACCAGAGACCTGAGACTTAGCCAAATAAGGGAGGAAAAGGGAGTAAAAGGAGCTACACGAGTAAAGAGGTAGCCGGATGAGGTGTAGGGACAGCTCAACCTAGCTCGGGTAAGCTCGGAGGAGCCCGGGTAAGCTCAGCCCACCTCGGTCTAGCTACACACTCACTGGTCATCTCACACCAGCTGAACTGTCATCTTCCCGTTCCTGGAACTTGACATAAGGCCTAAACGTTCAATAGCAACGAGACTATTTTGGTTCAGATCATGGGAATTGATCGTGAACAAAATATGATGAAGTGAATGATCATAACAGATCATGGCAAAGCTTAGTCTAGGTTAAGGAATGGACCAAAGGACATAGACAGAAAATAAGATGAAGATATCAAGTTGTACGAAGTGTATCACAGCTGGGTGATGCGAGCAACAAGCTCAACCAGTTGGACGGAGCTCAGTTGGAGCTCAAGTAGAGTGTGTTAGCTCACTGAAGCTGGTGGACTAGCTCATTCAGTTAGGTCAGCTGGGGATCAGCTCAACTCAGCTGGACTGAGTTGTTTGATGGAAGCATGGTTTGCTAGACTTAGGGTTTCTATTCATGTATCAGTATAATCTTATTAGGTGCTAAACAATTGTATGAATGATATTAAAGAGCTTCAACTTTAATAAGACCGAATCTATAAGCTTTCACCTTCTTGATTCGCCTATTAACTAAATCTAATAATCTCACCTTTCGGTTTGATAAATTAGAAAGTGTAGATCGATTATTCTATATCAATATTGATTGATACACCTTTTTCTCCGTCGATCGATTATACTATAGGAATATCGATCGACGAGCTCTAGCCAAGCTTTGCGTGCGGGTTGAATACTCACTAAGGGTTTCCAGATCAGCTTTTGCCTCCTCTAGTAATCTTAGCTCGATAAGAAATAAATCACGACAAAGATGAATGATGGTTTATGTCCTAGATCAAGGTTCTAGTTAGCTATTCTAGAACACAAGAACTAAGAACATCCTATCAATGAATATCACAACTAACAATTCCATAGTTTGGGCTAATCCTCTTAACTTATTTAAACCCTGAACCTAACAGGTGGATCTATTGAGGCATGATAGTTGTCACAAAAATTATAGATGAATAGATATAAAATATAAAGCAATAAATAAACCAAAGAAGTTCCAGGAGGACTCTGAAGAAGTTCCTCATTTCTCTCATAAAACTAGAACAGTAGAATAGAAAGCTTAGGTAATGTCTAGCCATCAACAATGGCTTAGAAATACATAAATAGGGTTTCTGGTCGTCCATGGGTAGTTTGGTAACTTGTGGTGGCTTCTGGGCTTTGGTAGGTCTTGAATATAGTTTTCCCACGCTCTGGCATCACGTATTGGTCGATGTAAACGGTGCTACATCGATCCATATACGTTCCTCTTCTCGACAGCTTCCTCTCGCGACACAGACTAACCAGTTCTCAGTAAAATAGGCATAACTTCTTCTATAGGATGCTGATTAACCTCGGAACGGTGGAACTGGAATGCTAACTGAACGCTCTATCTTTTGAAAAGATTTGGGCCCAATCTAACGGTGAGAAGGTCTCCATCAATAGCTAAACATCTGACGCGTCTATGCAGTTCTACACCTCGAAAGGCTCCAAAATCACCATATTTCTCCAAAACGTACCTGGACCTATAAATACTCTAAAAAGAATCCAAAACATAATAATTATATCTTAAAACACTTATATACCATGGCTGAAAGTGGGTAAAATCCATGGCCTATCAACTCCTCCAGACTTACCCTTTTGCATGTCCTCAAGCAAAACAAATAGAAAATCTCTCTGAAACAGATTTGAAAATAGCAGGGATTCACATGATTTTAAACTTAGAACCATTACCTCTATAATGTTTCAACCACATCAAATAAGTAGTGTTCAAAACTTTGCAAATGGTTATGAGAAACATTTGCTGCGTACTCTAGATTTCCTGACACCATCTGAGAAGTGAGGAATAAATGATAACTGAGGACTGCTCTTAGTCCTTTTTCTCTTCTTACAATTCTCCCTCCTCTTTTCCCCAGACTTTTCTGATTGTGTGGTGGTGCCCTGTTCAAAACAATTTTCACACACATCGAACCCATTCTGCTCTGATACGCGTCTAGTGTTGATCAATGGTATGCTATCCGTGTCAATCGATGTCGAAGTGGTAATGTCGATCGATGCCGGTTTGTTAGTGTTGTTCGATAATGCTACTGCTGAGCTTTATCAATTTCAGCTCTAAATCTCATCCCTCTTTGAGAAGCTACTGCATACATATGATCATCAAATACCCCATTGTAGGAACCTAGATGCATACCTCTATCTGGTGGGATAGGAAACTCAACTTCAAACACTGTGCATGGAACCACAATCTTCAGAGGGTCATGTGTCATCTGGACTCTTTCATGAATCCCAACAGCTTCTTCTGCACAGATAGATTGTCTCAGATGTTCAGGGGCAACAAGGTGTGAAGCCCCATAATTGCACTCCCTTTCCTCAGCCGGCTCTAGTTCAACTGTGTATCTTGGAATGTCGTCTAAACATGGGTGTCGATCGATACAATCGGGTATGTGGCGATCAATGATGTAGGGTGGATATCGATCGATTTCATCATGTTGGTGTCGATTGATGCTAGCTTTTGGTGAAGGTTTCAGATCTCCTTTTGAAGTATGCTGATCACTATCAAGCTTCTTCTCCGAATTTTTATCCATATCCATTGGCCATTCCTCCAGCTCTAAGAAGTCTTCCATAGGGACTTCTCTACTCAGATCCAAATCTCCAAGCTTTTCTCCATCATCCAATTCCAAGAATTCTTCTAGCTATAAGAAATCTTCCATGGTGATTTCTTTTACTAAATCTGGGGAAGGAGAACAGCTTGATACATCAGATCCATGATGCTCAAGAAGTTGTCTTGGAACCTCGTCTTCTCTATTTATTCGCCACATTTCATAGATCTTGTCCTGCTATCGTTAATATCTTTTCTTGAGCTGCTGCAGCTTCATTGAGAAATTTATAATGGAATGCTCTTTCAATATCTTTCCAGCTGGTTAGAGATTCTCGATGTAGTTGAATGAACCAGCTAAATGCATCCCCAGAGATAGAATAAGAAAAGATCTTGCAGAGCATGTGGTATTCAGATACTTCATTCTGCTCACTCATTGACACGGGATCTTCAAGCTCTGCGATGTGTTGCTTCGGATCTTCACGAGGTAAACCCTGAAAAAGTTCTGAGCTGCCCAATTATACCATTCACGGCTTAACTGAAAGTAATTTATCTCAGCAATAGCTATGACATCAGGGATCATAGTACTTTGTGCATTAATCAATCTCCTGAGCTGTTGTGAGGTCGACCTTCTTCGACTCTTAACATTCCATTCTCATCTACCTTAAATATGAGCACTTCAACCTTCTCTTTCTCTACGCAAGTGGTGTCTGCCGAGACTTGATGAATAGTGTTTGGATGAACAGTGTTGCGATGAACAGTGCGGTGAACAATATCGATTAACGTCAGATGAACAGTGTCAATTGATGTCGGGTGAACAGTGTCGATCGACTGTGGGTGAACAGTGTCGATGATGGTCGATGAATAGTACCATGGTGAACAGTGTTGCGGTGAACAATGTCGAGTGATGGTGGGTGAAAGATGTTGATCGACAGTGCGTTCATGGTATCTATTAATGTTGATGCTATGGTGTTGATCGACATAGAGGTTGGACGTGGAGGTCGTATCACCAGTACCGGTTTCTTCTACTCTACTCGTCCCTCCAGATCTATGTTATTCATCATCCTCTACCATATATCTCGTCATTGACTCCATCTCGATCTCTATATTTTCTGCAGCTTCATAGAGAAATTTGTTGAAAAAGACTTTTATGATATCAATCCATGTTTTGAGGGATTCTGGTGCCAAGTCATTGAACCAACATGCTGCTTCTCGAGCAAGAGTTTATGGGAAGAGTTTGCAGAAGTGGTAGTCTTCAGTGACTTAATTAAAGATGAACCATACCAGTTCTTCAAACATGTCGATATGATCCATTGGTTCCTCGTCAAGAAAGCCATGAAAGGGATGCTGACTCATAAGAGTGATATACATAGGTTTCAGCTCAAAGTCAACCTTCTCTGTCCTTCCGAAAGTAGTGTTGATCGAAGTTGAGGTGTTGGTGTCGATCGACTTCATGGTGTTCGTATCATTCGACGTTGAAGTGTTGGTGTCGATCGATACTCGGTTCTCTTCGCTAGCGATCACTTCTTAGAGGGAGTAGAATGACCTCTTAGAGGTATTGGTCTTTCGTGAATCAGAAGGCTCCTTCTTTGAAGGACCTAGAAATCCTCTCTTCATTTTTTCTTGGTATTAAGATGTATGTACCTGAATAGAAGAAAAAAAATTATGAGATTTTCGAACAAAAGTAAAACCTAGACTAAATCTAACTAGACAAGAAATAATGGCGATCAAAGCTCCCCAGCAATGACGCCAAATTTGATATCACTCAAATTACCCTAAGGAGTGAATAACTCTCTCAAATAAGAGGTTTAGTTGTAGTACTTAGGGATCGAATTCACAATAAACTAGGGAACCAATTAAATCTAATCAGAGTGAATAAGACTAGGTTGGTTTATGATTTTGAAGTAAATAACAATATAGTAATCCTATTTGAGCAAGGAAGTTGCTCTAATAAATTGATTGAGTTGTTGGATGGAAGGATGGTTTGCTAGACTTAGGGTTTCTATTCAGGTATCAGGGATTATAATCCTATAAGTGCTATACAGTTGTATGCATGATATTAAAGAGCTTCAAATTTAATAAGAATGAATCTATAAGCTTTCACCTTCTAGATTCGCCTATTGACTAGATCTAATAACCTCACTTTCGGTTTGATCAATTAGAAAGTGCTGATCGATTATTCTATATGAATGTCGATCAATAAACCTTTTCTCCGTCGATCGATCATTCTATAGGAATATTGATCGATGCGCTCTATCCAAGCTTTGCATGCGAGTTGAATCTGTGCTAACTAAGGGTTCCCAGATCAGCTTTTGCCTCCTCTAGTAATCTTAGCTCGGTAAGAAACAAATCAGGACGAAGATGAATGATGGTTTATGTCCTAGATCAAGGTTCTAGTTAGATATTCAAGAACACAAGCATTAAGAACATCATATCAATGAATACCACAACTAGCAATCCCATTGTTGGGGCTAAATTTTTTAACCTACAGTAGAACCTCTATAAATTAATACTCGATAAATTAATATACACTAAATATCTCTATAAATTAATATAATTTTATAGTTTCAAATTGAGTTTTTGGTTCAATTAGTATATCTATAAATTAATATCTCTCTAAATTAATAAAAAAATAAAATTTTGATGTAGTCCCAACATTATTAATTTATAGAGGTTTCACTGTATTTAAACTCTAAACCTAACAAGTGGATCTATTCAAGCATGATAGTTGTCACAGAAATCATAGATGAATAGATATAAAATATAAAAGCAATAAAGAAACCAAAGGAGTCCCAGGAGGACTCTGAAGAAGTTCCTCATTTCTCTCATAAAACTAGAACAGTAGAATAGAAAGCTTAGGTAATGTCTACTCTACTCTTCAACAAGGGCTTAGAAATACATAAATAGGGTTTCTGGCCGTTCATGGATATTTTGATAACTTGTGGTGGCTTCTGGCATTTGGTAGGTCTTGAATATATTTGGCCCGCGTTCTGGCATTACGTATCGATCGATGTCAAGGGTGCTGCATCGATCGATATACGTTCGTCTTCTCGACAACTTCCTCTCTCGAAGCAGACTGACCACTCCTCAATAAAATGAAAGTAACTTCTGCTATAGGATGCTGATTGTCCTCTGACCGATGGCATTGGAAATATAACTCAACGCTCTATCTTGTGTTGAATTGTGGCCGCAATCTAACGGTGGAAAAGTCTCTATCCATAGCAAAACATCTGACGCGTCTGTGCAGTTCTGCACCTCAAAAGGCTCCAAAATCACCATATTTCTCCAGAACGTACCTGAACCTGTAAATACTCTAAAAAGACTCCAAAACATAACAATTATATCTTAAAACACTTATATACCATGGCTAAAAGTGGATAAAATCCATGGCCTATCAACTGATCTTGCACGCGCCCATCATCCACGTTCATCCATTCTCCATCTGTCCACCCTCCTGAAAAACACGGACCAGTGTTGCACGCGTTAGCGTGTCCGCATTTTATCTTGGGATCACTCAAAAACCTGGCTGCATTCCACGGGCTGCATTCAACCCCGTATGTTACCCACAGTCGACCCATTTCTTTTTCTCTTTTTCCAAAGCTCAATCTTCACTTCTTTTGATACAAGATGGCTCTAAGCACCTCCAATAACTCCATAAGGATACTTAAACACCTAATAAGGACATATGCATGGAAATGCAACCTATTGATGTCTAAATGGTGATCTAAGTGATCAATATTTATACTAAATGATAGTTAAAATCACGCAAATTCATAAGATATTAGTTAGTGGTTTTGGGGAATCATCAAGAGGAGGGACTCGACTATGAAGAGACCTTTGCACCTATGGCTAAGATGAAGACAATGCGTTTATTTCTGGATGTTTCCGCCAAGATGCATTATGAAATGCACCAGGGGGATATGAATAATGCATTTTTACATGGGGATTTACAGGAAGAAGTTTATATGAAACTTCCTCCAGATTTTTGTCCTGATGGTGAAACAAGAGTCTGTCATCTTCAGAAGTCGCTGTATGGTTTAAAACAAGCCCTTCGATGCTAGTTTGATAAGCTTGCCGAAGATTTGCGAGCATATGGTTTTACACAAACACGTTCTGATTACTCTTTGTTTGTGTATACCACGAATGGTGTTTCATAAAGGATCCTTATAGAAGTCGACGATCTAATAATATCTGGAATTTCACTTTTTATGATTCAATCTTTCAAAGATTATTTGTAAGTGTGTTTCCACATAAACGATCTTGGACCGGTCAAATATTTTTGGTTTAGAGGTCTCACGAAGTTCTGCTGGAATTTATTTGTGGCAGCGTAAATATGCCACAGATACCGCCAAAGAAACATGTTTGTTGGGGGTGTAAACCGGCGGGTTATCTTATTAATCATAATCACAAACTAAGTCTTGCTGATAGACCATTACTTGCTGTTCCAGAACAATACCAGCGTCATATTTGTTGACTTATATATCTAGCAGCAACAATTTCAGACTTGGCATACGCTATTCATACTATTTCCCAATATATGAATAAGCCAAGAGAGGAACATTGACCAGCACTGAAGTGTGTATGGTATCTCAAAGGGACGTTTGGGCAAGGGATACTCTTGCGCGCAGAACCATCAACACATTTAAGTGGATGGTATGACTGGGACTGGGGTGCTTTTCCATTTACTAGAAGGTCACTAAGTGCTTGGATAGTACAGTTTGATTCATCACCGATTGTTTGGAAGAGTCAGAAACAAGATAAGAGTGTTTCGTTCATCAGCAAAAGCTTAATATCGTGCCATGACAGAAGTAATTGCTGAACTAGGATGGTCGGGAAAAAACTTCAAGAACTCGGCATAGAACACGATGGACCAATGTCGTTATATTGTGATGGAAACCTGCTATTTACATCATTTCTGATCCCATATTTTATGAAAGAACTAAGCATGTTGAGCTTGATTTTCATTTTGTTCAGGATAACATTGTACGAGGTTTTATCAAACCAATACATGTCTCAACGAAGGATAAACTAGTAAATATACTCACGAAATCATTGTGGAAGGAGTCTGATGCATTTTTTATCAAGTTGGGTATAGCAAACTTGTATGCTCCAATTTGAGGTAGTATTAGGATATATTCCGTATTCCATATATTTAGCATATATATTTTGTATATCTTACGAGATTCAGGATTATCCTTTTTAGGAAGATTGTGTGTATATGTAACTCTTTGGACGATGAATAAAGACAGATTATTATTTTTCCATTCAATTTTTTGCCACATTCTCGATAACGGAAAGCATTAACAAGGTTAGATTTCAAATCTTCAATCAGTTTCTTGGAGTAGAGCTTGAGTACGTCGACATTTTTGAATTATTTAGGAACAAAGCTTGTCATCATCATTTTTGCCCCATGCTAAATTCTACCCAATAGTGTTAACTTCTGAAGCAAAAGCTAAGAATGTTACATCTTTTGATGCGTGAGTTTTGTTTCAGAGAGTTAACATCTCGTTTATTCACTCCAATGCTTTTAAGTTCTGACTATTAATGTGTCATCCCTTTTATGAAGACAATTGTGTAAGCTTGGATCACTTGACGCCAAAAGAAAAAATGGAAAGATATTGGTGTGTCTCAAAGGACAAAACGGGAGAGTTGAAAAGCGTCAAGATGTGGCTTTAGCTGGCGGTGTAGGGATGGTTCTCGAGAACATTAATGTCACCAGGAATGATCTAACTGCTGATCCACATGTCCTCCATGCCACACATCTCAGTTTCAAAGACAATCTTGCCTTTTAAAGATATACCAGCCAAACCAAGTAGGACGATTCTTCAGTCACTTTTATTCAAACCCAACTTGTTTAAAGTTCTAAAAGAAACATTTGTTAATGTATGTACACAGGAAGCCTATGGCCCACATTACTTCTTCTCGGACAGTTTTGGATACAAAACCAGCGCATGTAATGGCTGCTTTTTCGTCTAAGGGATCTAGCTCGGTGGCTCCTAGAATTCTGAAGCCTGATATAACTGCACCTTGTGTGAGTGTGATCGCTGCCTACACTGGAGCAGTATCACCAACAAATGAACAGTTTGATGCTCGGTGTCTTATGTTCAATGTTGTTTCAGGGGCTTACATGTCTTGTCCTCATATCTCTGGCATTTCTGGTCTTCTCAAAACTCGTTATCCTTCTTGGAGCCCTGCAGCTATCCACTATGCCATCATGACTACTGGTAAAAGTGTATTTAGATTCTTGGATCTCACCCATTGCTATCAGCACTAAAAATCTCAATTTTGTGTATTGTAAAGTTTGGCTTACTCGATGTAGCAACAACAATGGATGACATTCCTAGAATCATCCAAAACTCAATATACATGAAGGCAACATCTTTTAGTTTCGGGGCAGGACACGTCCAACCAAATCTAGCTGTGAATCCCAGTCTAGTTTATGATTCAGGCAGAAAATACTATCTCAACTTCTTATGCTCCCTTGGATACAATGAATCATAAATCTCTATCTTCGAAGGAAAGAAGTTTACCTGTTCAAGCCATAAAACCATTATTTACAACCTTAACTATCCTTCCATCATAATTCAAAACTTTTCATCAAGCAAAGTCACAGTCTTAAGGACCCTTAAAACGGCAGAAAACCTTCAACTTATACTGTCAAGGTGAATAACTTAGAGCGTGTTTATTTTGCTGTTAAGTCTAGAAGCTTAAATTTCACCAAAGTTGGAGAGTAAAAGACGATTAAGGTGTTCATTGTGAAGTGTAAGGGGAATGTGGGTAAGGTTTATCTCTACAAGAAAACATGGCAAATTCAATTAGACATTCCGACAGATATTAACCACGTCGATTTTTATCGAATTCTGATGGGATACTGACGACTATTATAACTTGAGTTTCGTCGGTATTTCGTCGAAACAAAACCGACAAAATACCGATGACGAAAAAGTCAGCAGACATTTCCGACAAAAAATCGACAGAAAACCGATGAAATTTTATATCCATTAAAGTACAACTACTATTTGTAATACTTTTGCTTTTCGTTAGAAATTTGTCGGAAATTCCTGATGAAATTGCGACGGACATTTTGATCGTTGTATGGTCTGACAAATTTCCGATGGAATTACGACGGAAATACCGACAAATATTTTTGACCATTCAAATTTCGGATGAAATTCCGACGAATATTTTGACTGGTTAAATTTCCGACGAATTTTTGATGAACTTTAAAATATTCGTCGAAATTCGGTCAGAAACCCGTCGGACAACAAATTTTGTCTATAAATATGAGATCCACACACCACATTTCTCTCATTCACGCTTTATTATCTCTTTACTCTCTACAAATCCGAAAAAAAATTATGTCGTATGGAAATTGGTATCGATCATGGATGGATAAGACGCATTTGGATCCAAACACCAATTTGCTTACAAAGTAATACATGGAAGGTATTGGTGAATTCATGAAGCTTGTTCAACAACAACCGGAAGCAAATACCGGTATGTTAAGATGTCCATGCTCTTCCTGCAATAATAATAATGTTATAAAAGATAGGGATGTTTGGACTCATTTATATATGAGAGGGTTTACACAGAGTGATAAGGTTTGGTATCTTCATGGGGAAACTGGTTATGAATATGGTAGTACTATTGAACCTCAGCCTGTGGTTAAGTTAGAATAACCAAGAACAGATGTAGATTATGGTGTAGGTATTGAGCAGGTGGTAAATAATCATTATAGAGGGGAAGAGCCCAATGCAGAATCTAAGAGATTTTTTGACATGTTGGATGTAGGAAAACAACCATTGTATAAAGGTTGCAGAGATGGTCATTCACCCTTATCATTTGCAACTAGATTGATGGGTACTAAGACATATTATAATTTGGCCGAAGAATGAGTAGATGCGATTGCTGATTTAGTAAGAGGTGTTCTACCAGAGGATAATCTTGCACCGAGTTCTTATTACAAGGTTCAGAAACTGGTAGCGGGTCTTGGTTTACCGTATCAGGTAATAGATGTATGCATCGACAACTGCATGATCTATAGAGAGGGGATGAGAACCGAGATATATGTAAATTTGTGGGAAACCTCGATATCAAGATACAAGGGGAAGAGTTTCGGTGTCATTCAAAAGAATGTGGTATATGCCTTTGACGGAAAGACTGAAGAGGTTGTATCAGTCTGAACGGACAACCCAACCAATGAGATGGCATGCAGAACACTCCACAGATGGTCAGAGTAGACATCCTTCAGATGCAAAAGCTTGGAAACATTTCCAGTCAACATATCGAGAATTTTCCCATGAGAGAAGAAATGTTTATCTTGGATTGTGTACTAATGGTTTTAGCCCATTTGGAAAGCATGGAAGACAATATTCTCTTTGGCCAGTGATTGTGACACCGTACAACTTGCCGCCCAATTTGTGCATGAGACGAGAATTTTTGTGTCTCTCCATTCTCGTCCCTGGGCTAGATCATCCTAAGAGATCACTTGATGTGTTTCTTCAGCCCTTGATATATGAGTTGCAACAACTATGGGCGCATGGTGCTGAGACATACGATGTTTCGCGCAAATGGATAATAAGTGACTTTCCATGGGATGCGGGCAATACTTATGTGGATAATAAGTGACTTTCCAGCATATGGGATGTTATCTGGATGAAAAACACATGGGAGGCTATCATGTCCATATTGTCAAGATAGCACAAATGCTTTCCAACTAAAACACGGAAAAAAACGTGTTAGTTTGACTGTCAAAGATGATTTCTACCACCCGAGCATCCATACCGTAGGAGCTGGACTTTGTTTACGAATAACAAAAAGGTGTTTGACAGTCCAGTAGAAAAAATTAGTGGGAAATATTTGTTGGAACAATTAATGTATTTTTTGCAGAAAGGACGCCAGACGTTGGTGGACATGAATATATTTGAATCGACGCTATTGGACAACTACACAATTGGCACAAGAAGAGTATTTTTTGGTATCTACCATACTGGAATGATCATCTGTTACGGCATAATTTAGATGTCATGCATATTGAGAAGAACTTTTTCGAAAATCTGATGAACACAATCCTCAACCTCCAAGGTAAAATGAAGGATAATTTGAAGTCAAGACTCGATTTAGTCGACATTTGTGCTCATTCTGAACTTCATGTTGATGAGAATGTTGTGGTTCCTTTTCCCATATACTGTTTGGATGCAGCTGCAAAGGAGGAGTTCTTTGATTGGATTACAAATAAAGTGACCTTCCCAGATGGTTATGTGTCAAATTTGCGTAACGGCGTCGACAAAAGTGAAAGAAAATTTATTGGCTTGAAGAGTCATTATTATCATGTAATGATGCAGCGTCTCCTTCCATTTTGATTTTACAAACAATTGCCACAAAATGTTCATAAAGCAATTGCAGGTATTTTGTATTTTAACATTATTACTTGATTGTCATATTAATTTCTTATGATTTATAAGTATTTTTGGAATTATTTCTTTATATGTATGCAATAATAAGCACTTTCATTTTAGATTTATGCACTAGATCAGTCACCGCATATGGTATTAGTAATTTCAAGGCTAACATACCCGTGAGCATGTGCAACCTCGAGAAGATATTTCCAACATTTTTTGATGTAATGATATATCTTGCTATTCATCTCGCAAGAGAATTTGAACTTGGTGGTCCTGTAAATTATCGATGGATGTATCTTTTTGAGCGTTATATGAATCATCTGAAGAAGAAGGTCAAAAATTTAAGCAAGGTGGAAGATTTAAAGTCGCACATGTGATCAATAAAGAAACTTCAAACTTTGCCAACAGTTATTTTCCATCAGAAGTGCAAACAAAAACTCGGGAGACCTTCTCGGCATGATTATGGAGGGAAAAGGGTAACGTATTATATTACCATCCCAAACATCTTCAGGGAAATCAGACGACTTAGTGGTAAAGCAAAGAAGCGAAAACTTACCGAGAGGGAGCACACCCATTTTCATACATATTTGCTCACCAACTGTGAAGATGTTCAACAATACGAGAGGTAAAAATTTTAATTTGATTTAAAAGGTCAGGTTGTTCATTAAATTTTATTTCAGATTAATTAATGATATAATTTTTGTATAGTATTTATACCGTAGAGCTGAGGTTGACTTACAGACATGCCACATAAGAGGAGCTTGAACAACTCAAACATAGATGATTTTCTGTTTGGCTTCTTAATTATATGAGTGTGTACAAAAAATTAGTTATATATTTAATGAAATAATTTATTACCGTTAATAACATAAACATCTTTTATTTATAGGTGACTGAAGGTTTGGCTTGAGTTGAAGTGTTTGATGGTTGAATACTCAAATTTGTGCAGGGACTGAACTATATAGTCAAATCTTATCCAAAATATACAACTTGGGGATATGCATTCTTAAGGGAAGGCCATTCTAAGAGAACTTATGATGCTGGTGTTTCATCTTCATCCGGGGACGATGTATACTATGGCAACGTACAAGATATTTTGGAGATTCTGTATCCCGGTATGGTTGGATTGCGGTGTACTATATTTTGTTGTGATTGGTATGACAACACCGCAGATCGAGAGGTTAAAACGGACGAATTTGGTGTCATTTTGGTTCAGTCGCAAAGGAAACTTCAAATTATGATTATTTCATTCTCGCTTCTCAAGCTGATCAGGTATGTCAATTTATTAATGGTTCAACAATATGTATATTTATCATTTCATATATTACTAATACCTACATTTTTATTTAAAGGTTTGCTACATCAGTTATCCTCGCGATACGTACAGAGATGATCCTTGGGTCATTGCAATTTCAATCAACCAAGAGGACGAGAACATGGACGTTCTGATAATGACCCATTACAACCAACCTCTACCAGAAACATGAGCCAAGTTGAAGATTTAGAAGATGTTGAACTCGTTGTTGATTTTACCCAGTTCGGAGATGTTGTACACTCGGAGTCAAAGGCTGAAGTTGGAGCGTTTGACGAAGATTAGACTGATTCTGAGTAGATTTGGATATATAAGTTGAGATTTCTTTGTATAAGTTAGTGAAGTTGAAATTTTCATAATATAAGTATTTTTTATAAGTTAATCGATTTTTTTAATAAATTCTTCAAGTATTTTCATAAGTTATTGGAGTATTTTACAATTTCAATATCATATAAACAGATATTCGTCGGAATTTTATTGCTATATTCCGACAAATTTCTGACGAACTATATAAACTTTGAGGTTTCGATAGGGATTTCATATTCTTTGTAATTCCAACGGAATAGTCCGACGAAATTGGGTTGTTTGTCGGAATTTTGTCAGAATATTCTGATGGAATTTCGACGACGGTTACTTTATATTTTCAAAATTAATATATATTTAAATGTGAATACTTAAAATAACTAAATAACACTTATATAAGTGTATAATAGGAAATTAGTTGACAATCATATTGAGTTTATCATCAAACAAATTCATTCGGTATGCATATCAACCTATACATAACATCTTACATCAACATCTATATACTTATACAAACATATCATGACAATCTAATTATATATTTTGATTTAGTATAATACTGAGTTAAACACTTAGTTTTTTAGTTAAACCACTTGTAAATAGTTTATACTCTATCAAAGATATGTATTGACAATTAGTTGATAATTTTAGACCCCAAACGCTATTCATATATATAATAAAATGGTAAGTAACGTTTAATATTTGTAATTTATAAAAAAGTTGATGATTTTAGACCTCAAACGCTATTTCGAATATATAATAAAAATGTTAAGTAATGTTTTCATAATTTTTAAAACGTGTTATAATTTTAAAAACGTTTTTATAACTTTAAAAACGTTTTATAAATTTAAAAACGTTTTACTAATTCATATATGTAATAAAAATACAAGGAAATTATTTTTAATATATACAAAAACGTTTCTAAAAATAATATTATAAATTTTGTAAAAGTTTTGGAAACTATGTAGAAACATTCTTAGAAAAGTTCTATATACCTTTACAAAAGTTATATATATATATACAACTTTACATACCCTTACTTAACATTTAAATAATGTTTAATATATATGTACAAATTATGTATATATATATATATATATATATATATATAAAATTTGTAAATATATATTAAACATTATTAAATGTTAAGTATATTTTTAATTTTCATTATGAAAAACGTTTTAAAAAGTTGTAAATTAGATTTTAGGAATTATAGAAATTTATAATGAAAGTTAAATATATATTTAAAATTTTTGTCTAAAATTGTTATTTTCTATCATATGTCTCAGGATTCTATTAGACAACTATGACGTTCCACACCTCGAGGCCGACTTCATACCGGGAGTAGTTCCCGTGCATTGGGATCATCACACGAGCAAAACTCAATCCTGTCTATTCTTCCTCCAGCTCCTCCTCAGGTTCCACCTCCGGATCCTGCTGCTCAATATGAGCCGCGTAATATGCCGGTTGAGGTATTGGTTTTAGAACCTGGGCGAGAGCATCTCCGGGTGCTCCATCCCATTCCACAGGGGTACACTACATGGTAAGATTTCTCCTTTTAATTTTTATATAATTTTTTGTTTTAAATTTTATTTTCACTTACTTTAGTTTTTTTTAAGATTCAACAAATTGAGCAACGGCATTACTAGATGCATTAACCAAATGATGTATTTCATGCTCCGCAGAGGATATCTGACCTACAGTGCGATGCCTAACGACGAACGCGAGTTGTAATTCCGTAATTTTGCGGTAACGTTCTAAATTTTTTGTTTTAGTTATTAATTATATATTTTTTTATTTATTTCAATTTTTGCAGCAACATTTCACGTGGGAGTCTTGACATACCAAAACTGTTTGTCAGGGCTTTCACAAGAAGTTCGCTGAGTCTTATACTAATCACATCTATGAGTGGAAGCATCTATGGCTCAAGGGCAAGACACCCAAGAATATCAACAGCACAATTTGGCAACAGATGCAGGTGCATTGGAAAAGCATACGACTATAGATAAATTCCTCTGAAACTCAGCCAACTGCAATAGTAATCGTGGCGGGAAAGATCGTTTTGTCCACAACCTTGGGGCTTATAGTATATGCACTAAGGAGGATAAGCTTGTAAGTTCTATATATTTAGGTTTTAAATATTTTTAAAAATTACTTTATATATATTTATTGATTAATTTTTTTATAGGTTGAAGCAAATGCCAGTAATCCCGTTGATCATGTCGACGTCATGAGGGGGGCGTACACTAACAAGAAGACATGTGAAATTCAGGATCCCGTCATGAGAGAGATCATAGATTTGGTGCAAACCCAAAAAGAAGCATTTCTAGCTTCTCAACCAATCTCTGATGACGATTCCACGGCAGGTTCCACCAACTTTTCCCGGCTTCGAATAAACGAAATGGTGGAACAGGTAATTTTTTTAATTTTTGATTTCCTTATTATTCTAATTCATCACTAATATTTTATTTATCTATCTTTTTTATAGGCGGTTCCAAAGAAGAAAGACGTTTGGTCGGTTTGGCTCATCGTGCAGCTTCGTGTCCTTCTTCTCAAGTTCCGTATGCTGATCCCATGATTATGGAGCAGTTGCAGCACAAGTAGACATGGCAATTGGGTTCTCCCGTCCAGTCCCATCTAAAACTGCTGCTAGTTCGTCTTCTAGAGGGACGCGGCAGGCCCGTCCCGCGTGGGATGCGGTGTTGAAAACAGCTTCCCAATCCTATACCGCATTTTTTGTAGGCCTTCGTGGGCCCTCCCGCGGGACATGTGATAATACGCGCTGTAGAACGATTCAGGCCACTCCAAAATGCTTCAGGCCATTTTAGGACATAGTTCAGGTCGTCGATTCTAGACATTATTCATCAATCATTGCTTTAATTATTTTTTATTTGAAATAATAATTGTAATTATTTGTATCACATCCAAAACATTTAACATACAAAGTAAAGATAATTGCAGAAGATATTTTTCATTATCTTATAACTCATAAGTTCATAACCAATGTTTTAGTTTGTTGAATCCAAAAATTAAATAAAATGAAACACCAAATCAAAAATGTCATTCCCAAATTAAAAAAAAAAAAAGAGAAACCAAATCAAAACACTACTAAAGCTCGAATCATCATCCCCGGAGCTACAGTCATCATCACCGAAGCTCGAATCACCGAAGCTCGAATCATCATCATCGCCCGAGCTCCTTACGTTTTCTTAGGGGAAGTCACATGAATTGTCTTCTTCTCACTCATTCTCTCGTTTTTTCAGGTAGAACAAAAAATAAAGAAAAACTGCGGGTCCTTGTAATCCCACGGGACCCGTTTCGGCTCATCCCACAAAAGACCCAATCCCATGAGGCCCGCAAATTTATGGGCCTAGAAAACATTGTCCCAATACCTTCCCACGACAGTTCTTTACGGTTTAGGCTCGCGGTCCAGATCCATGATTGCCATCTCTAAGCACAAGGATGAACGGATTGTAGCGTTGAAGACGCAAAACGCTACAATTCTTGCTGAATTTGCAGATCAAAAGAAGTCCAATCAAGATATATTGGAGAATTTTTCTCATGAATTTTAATTTTTTTTTTCACTTTAAAATGTTGTTTAAATTATAACTTATGTAAAACTTATTTATTTAATATTTATTTTATTTATTTTTATGGATTTATAAAAAAAATTATTCTAAAAAAACATCTTTATTAAAAAAAAAAGAAAACTTTGAAATTGATAATAACTAAATTCCGAGGACCATTATATCTGTCAGAAATTTCTAACGGAAAAACATCCACCGGAAATTTCCGACAAAAGGATTCCAACGGATAATTTTCGTCGAACATTTTTGATTGATATAATGGTCGTCGGAAATTTCCAACGGATGTTTTTTGTCAGAAAATAATTTTGATGTTGATTCATGTAAGATTAACTTCCGATAGATTGTCGATGAAGTGAAATAGTGTCGATTTTTTGTCATAAATAAGTCCGTCGGTATCTGTCGGATTTAGAATTTTTAATGAATTTCTGACGAATTTTTTTTGACGATTTTATTTGGACGACCATTTCTGTTGAAATAGTGTTATTCCGACGAATATGGCCGTCGGATTTCGTCTGCTTTCATTTAGTGTATGTGTTTTGAGAGTTAGTTTGGTCGGACAAGAAACCTCGTGTGAGGAGTCCCATTGTGGTGTCTCTTTAGTGCTAATGATGATATTTGTTTCGTATTATTCTGTTATCTTTGACTTTTTGAGTTGTAAGGCTTGCTAGAAGAACGACGTAATTATGACAGATGTTGGAGAGAATAGCATTCATAGGCATTAGCAGAGTGTTATTATACTGATTATCAAAATAATTATGGCAACATCAACCCTTCTGGTATTTATAAAATTTTATTTAAATTTATGTCATTTAAAAGAGGATCGATCATCACAAAAAAAAAGAAAAGAAATGAACGCAGAGTTATGAAAAGAGCTTCCAATTTATAGCACAATTTGACTTAAGACTGATAAACCAAAATTGACTCATTAATTTAATGAGTTACCTTCTTAAAACGAGAGATAATCTCATATGCTCTTAATGAGGCAAAAAATATTTTGGTATACTCTTACGAATTCTGGCATACTCCGAGTAAAGAATCTGTCAAAGATATTATTGATAGAGCATCACAGCAGAACTCTTTCGGAATCAGTATCAACAACTCGGATAAGAGTAGATATGTGATGAAATGTTGGGAAGCAGCTGAGGATTGTAAATGGGGTGTGAGAGCTACAAAGATAAAAAAAAATTCTGAAGCATTCGCGATTAGAACATACATAAAGATGCATTCATGCTCTCGCGCAACGTCAAGTATTAGAACGAAAAGGAAACCTACACCAAGATGTGTTGTAGCTATAGTGCATAAGGATTATCTGAGACTATTTAAGACACCAACTGCAGAAACTCTGGTCGGTCTGGTGCAAAGGACACTAGGTGTGGAAGTGTCCTATACCAAATGTTGGAGAGAAACAACAAGCTGTTGTGGATTTGCGTGGTAGTCCCGAGGAAGGATACAAGAGATTGTCTTTTTACTATTGGATGAAAAAAAGTACAAATACCTACAGTGAAACCTCTATAAATTAATAATGTTGGGACTACACCAAAACTAAATTTTTTATTAATTTATAGAGATTATTAATTTATCGAGATATTAATTGAACCAAAAATTCAATTTGGGACTATGAAATTATATTAATTTATAGAGATATTAATTTATAGATTATTAATTTAAAGAGGTTATATTGTATTTGTTGCGTTGGGAGCATTATTGAAGGGTTTGAATACATGAGGAAAATCATCACAGTGGATGCAATTTTTCTGAAGACTGTTGAAGGTGGTGTTTAATTATTGCCACGGCTCAGGATCCAAACCGTCACCATTATCCTATAGCTTTTAATGTCGTTGATGGGGAGAAAAATGCAAGCTGAAAATGTTTTTTCACAACGCTGAAAACTGTTATACCAGATTCGCTGGAATTGGTGTTCGTTTCAAACAGAAGTCCAAGTCTCATTAAAGTCGTTGCTGAAGAGTATCCGATGTCTGAACATGGGTATTGTATCTGGCATCTATCGCACAATGTGAAAGGGCATGTCAAACATAGCAGGGACGAGGTTGCAGAACAATTCAGGAAAGTTGCACAAGTTATTCAAAGGCTGAGTTTGAACAGCAGTATCAAGAGTTTAGGGAGAGGTATCCACAGTGTGCTACGTATCTTGATAAAAGTGTCGAGGTCAAAAAATGGGTGAAGTGTCATTTCCCCGGTGCAAGGTACAACATAGACACTTCTAATTGTGAGGAGTCTTTGAATGCGCTATTTGAAAAAGCACGAAATATGTCTTTACAACCTATGCTCGATACAGTTATTGACCAAATGGCTGAGTGGTTCAACAAACATAGGAATGAAGCAGAAGCCGGACCGTCATCTCGAAAATTGGTTCCATATGTGGAGAAAAAATGCATAAAAGAGTACAGAAAGGTGAAAAACTACAAATGACTCCTTTGAACACTTTTGAGCTTGAATACAGTGTTGTTGGAAAAGACGGAAAAACTTATTTGGTGATTTTCGTCATAAGACGTTCAGTTGCAGGAAGTTTGATATAGATAAATACTCATGTGTCCATGCAATAGGGGCTGTGATTAAGTGTTTGAACCATGATAGACCAATAGAGTTGAGTGACATGTATGATCTAATCTCCCCTTATTACTTGATTAGAGTGTGGGCTTTGGCGTATCGAAGGACTATATTTCCAGTCCCTCAAATGTCTGACTCGATCATTCCAAAAGAAGTCGCGGAACAGTGTCCCTTACCTCCAGTGTATGAAAAAGGGAAGAACTCAGGTAAAAAGGTATCCTTTGGCAGGAGAAAGTCGTCTTCGTCCTAATAAGTATGTCCCGAATAGAAATTTGGGTCACTAGTTCAACTTCTCACAGGGAACTGAAGGATAGCAAGGAACACAAGAAAAAACTTTGTGAAACCTTCGTCAAATGATTGTAAAACTTTGTGAAACCTGCGTTATATGATTGTAAAACGTGGTGAAACCTGCGTTATATGATTCTAAAACTTTGTAGAAATTCTGTTATATTGTTGTAAAACGTGGTGAAACATGCGGTTATATGATTGTAAAACTTTGTGAAATCTGTGTTTTATGATTGTAAAACTTTGTGGACTTTAGATCACGTTACCTGCACTTTAGATCACTTTAACTGGAAATTTTTAATATCCGGATCACATTTTCTAATAATACGGAAGAAAATACATTGTTATGATATAGTTTTCCCTAGACGTCACATTGTTGGATTACAAAAGTTATATATGTCATGAAATCAAATAAATTTTCACATGAAGACATCAGAAATGCATATAGAAAATTGAATATAGCTGGTATAACCAAAACGTTAATCACCTAAGTACAATAAAACTAAGACAATCAGAAATAACAGAAAAGTAAAACTTTAAATGTTCTTGTATAACTACAAACTATGTGAAACTCGAAGCATGAAAATCCTTTAAAACTTTTTCCCGCCCACTTTTTAAATTTTCCCACCTACTTTTTTGAATTTTCACTCTCCCAAAAATCGATGCGGAATCGACGTAGACGTGTATTAAACCCTTTTCCCCCATATATGTCAACCGAGTCTCTCTCTCTCTCTTCCTTTACTATCCACTCTCTATATTTCTTTGTGGAGCAATTTCTCTTCGAACCCTCTCGCGATCTTTCTTCTTTCATCCTAACTTGAATACTCAGAATCATGACTCATCCATACGAGAAGTACATGCATATAAAGGATTTGAAGGAGTACAACGACATGCTTGGCTTTGTGGCGGATGCTCATTGTGGTATTCCGGCCAGATGCCCTTGTGGGGGGGGGGGGGGCGGAAGTATCATCAACAAGGTGTGTCGAGAGCCAAAGTAGTGAACCGATGTTGACACTTGACTTGAGAGAAAATACTTCACTTGCAAAAACTTCGAGGTAATTTATGGATACTTCCGGGTTTTATGTGCAGATTTAGATACTTTCTGGTTTTCTGTGTTGAACGATGGCCTCCAATTTTGTCAACTATGGGTCTTCGGTGTCCAGGAAGAGGTTGAAAGGTTAAGGGACCATGTGGAGGTCATGCCTGCAAAGATTTCTGAACTCAAGTATAAGTTATCCCATCAGAATCCTAACAGTAATTGAAATAACTCTGTTGTTTGCTTAAGTTATGTCATGGAATCTATTTGTTTGCTTAAGTTACTTGCAAGACTTTTGTTATGTTGTTGTTGTTGTTCTGGGATAACTCTGTGGATTCATAACTCTGTTGTTTTCATATAAAAGTTTCTCTTATTCGCACTTTCACAAACAAAGATGATAGTGAAATTTTGAAAATTTTCCCTTATTCGCACTTTAACGAACTTTAGTTCACAAAATTAGACTAAGATAATAGTGAAACTTTGAAAAGTTTTCCTTATTCGCTCTTTCACGAACTTTAGTTTCACAAAGTTAGACTAAGATGATAGTAAAAAAAGTTTCCCTTAATCGCTCTTTCACGAACTTTAGTTTCACAAAGTTAGACTAAGATGACTTATTCGCTCTTTCACAAACTTTAGTTTCACAAAGTTAGACTAAAATGATAGTGAAACTTTGAAAAGTTAGACTACGATGACAGCAAACAAGAAAGTCTCAAACAACATAAGTCTTCAACTTGAAACAAGAAAGTCATAAGGAAGTCATACAAACAAACCAAATAAAGTTCATACAAACCACATACAGATTTCACACCTTTTCCTTACCTCCCTTCTTTGTCTTCTTCTTCTTTCCACCTATCTTCTTCTCAACTGCATCCTTCTTATGCTTCTTTTTACCTGCCTCCTTCTGCTGGGCACCTCTGGTCCTCTTTTGAGCTGCCTCCCTCAATTGGCGTTATGTCGAAATGGGACGTCTCATGTTATCGCCACCCTTTGGCTTTTTCAGGAACTATTTCTTTTCCATCATCTATTCTCACCCTCTTCTTTTTCTTCTTCTTCTCAGTGTTTACCTTTTCAGATTTCTCACTCTCGACCAGCGCAGCCGCTGCAGACATCTCTGCAGTATCATCCATTTCATCATCACCATTTCCATGTTCACTTTGCACTTGTTTTGTAATGTCGAGAACAATATCATCATAAGAACCACCATCTTCAATTTTCTCCGACGGAATATCACCATCATCTTCATCTTTCTGCGATGGAATATCATCACCATCTTCTTCTGACGCATTATCATCTTTATCTTTCTCCAATGAATAATCACCACCATCTTCCTCCGATGGAGTATCACTTTCCTCTTCTGCTTGTAGTTCAACAACATCGGGTTCACTTGGTTTTCCAGACAAGTTACCCGGTTAGACAATGAATTGACTTTTTTTTTCACTTCCTTCATAATACCATCTCGGAGTACATTACTAATCCGAGCTTCCAACGCTTTTAAATCCTTAACTCCAGGAGCCTTCACCGAATTTTGCATGAGGAAGACCATATTCTGCATTATTGGATGGTCCCTCAATATCAGAAATGGTGGGACCTTCAACCTCAGCTGTACCAGCCCCAAAATCGATGGCGAACTGTTCTTCAAAGAAATTTTTTTCTTCCCTTTATGTATTATCTTGGTCCAACGATCAACTGCTGCATCATCCTCGTCATCAGCCCAACAACTTTCCTTGTTCATCCCTATGCTTTCCAGAAGTTCCTTCTCAGTCGCTGTTGCTATCAAGATACTCGCAATTTCCTGTGCCACCAAATACACATAAAACATTGATTACCTTGGTTTCACTAAGTTTTCATAAGTCTCTTTTCTTTAATTTGACTACACATAAGACATCAATTACCTTAGTATCACCAAGTTTCTTGTTCACTGCATTCAGACCGAATTCCTTGGTTCCACTTTTGCGTTTGTGCTGCATCTTGCACATCTGTGGGCAACCAGAACGTGCACCATTGACAGTTTCTCAGAAATGGTTCTTCAACCTTGGAATTACCTGACAGGCCAACAACTACGAACACCCAACAAAAAACCATTAACATCAACTTAACAATAAGACAACTAAGTACAACAGAGCTTAAGAATACCTCCAAAGGATATGAAAGCTTGTAAAAACCCAACTTGTCGGCACAACCCCGTCGCATTTCTCCAAGAAGCTAGAGACATCCTTCAAGTTATGTTCGAATGCATACCGCCTCCAAGGGAACTTTAAACACTCATCTAGGTCATCAACAACAGTCTGGAAGAAATTATACACATGTGATGCTCCCTCTACTGTTTTGGCCTCTGATGAGGATGTTGGCTAAGAAGTACAGAGCAGCCATCTTTAGACGATCCTAAGATAGCTTTGATTTTATTGCCAACATCTGCTTCTCCAGCTCAGCGTATGTAACCCTTTTCCCTTCAAAATATTTGTTCATGAATGTTGGACCACCCAACTTCTCATGGTTGGGGGGATACTCATGGCAGTATAGTCCATAAATGAGTCCAAATTCTCTGAGAGAGTATCGGATTGGAACGCCACTAACAATAAACCATAACTCATACTTCATCGCTACACAAGGTGAACACAAAAAGAGAAGCCACATTCCCATCCACTTCTCCTTTCGGTTTTTAATGGAAGAAATGTTGGAACTGTGGGTGCTCTAAGAACCATTCCACCTCCTTCTCTATCAGGATCATTTGTATATTTCTTATCGCCGTGTCAATGTAACATTTTCCTGAAATCTTTAAAGATTTTTGATACTGGCATGGAAGAAAGTGAAACTTCAGCGGTTGCATGCCTTCTTCTTCGTCATCTACAAACTGCATTCAAGTGACAACCGGATCATGTACGACATCTTATAACCATCAACATAAGATTTTACAAACTTGGACTTAGTTAAGCAATAGTTAAGTTTAACTTTGTCTAGGTTTCACAAAGTTGGTACATCTTTATTGTTGAAGCTCAACTTAGATTTACAAAGTTTCACATTACAAGTTTCTACTTTCTTTCTCAATATTTCACTAACTTGAAATTCCACATAGGTTTCCACACTTATCTAGTCTTTCAAATAATCTTTAGAAATTTTTTCAAAGTTCTACAAATGCCTTCAATATTTGAATAATTACCTCTGCATGCGACTCAGTTTCATGTTCTCGTACTGATAATTGGGTCGTTCTTCCTTCCGCTTCTTCGTCATTTTTTCGGGGCTCCATTTCATCTTCTTCTCTTCGTCTTTGGGTTCATTCACTTCTTCTCCAACTTCTTTCTCTTCGTCTCCGGAATCCTTCTCTTCTTCTCCTATATTTTCTTCTCCTACTTCACCTGATTCCTCCTCTTCCTCTTTCTCACTTGCATTTTTTTCGCTTTCATCTGTATCTCAGGGATTTTGCTCGGCCACCGGGGCGACAGATTTGTCGATGGTGCTTGGGTTTGCTTCATCCCTACTTTCTTCTTCGGATTCTGAAATCATAGCCGTTTCTTCTCCTCCTACACTACTGGAGCCGTATTCTTTTGCCTTCGGATCGTCTAGATTCAACATGATTTTGGTTTTGATTCTCGATTGACTAGGGTTTTCAGAATTTTAAGAGAAACGCAAACAATCGAGACATGGACAAACCGTTAAACCTTCCCCTTATTTTTTTTACGAGTTCATTTATTACTTTTCTTACTTTCAACCTCAATTTTCAACCAATACGGGGAAGAAGGAGAAGCGTATTCAGGATTTGAATTTCTGCAAGTGGGTATCCAATTTTGTTGGGTCGGTATTGGGTTCGGGTTTGGATAGTACTAGGTCGAATTGTAAATATCTAAGTTTCTCTTAGACTTCGTGATCTTTTACTCATTTTTCAGATTTAATTAAACAATTATCTATTTTTGATTTCAGACAGAAGTATCACATAATTCTTATTTTTGGACAGGAATATCTGAGCAATTGATTCTCTTAAAACCAAATCATAAAATCATGTTTAATGTCATGTTTAGAATGTTGAAAGCGGTCGGAAAAGTTTTGGTTTGTCAAAAAATTTATTAGAAAATGGTGTCGATTTGAAGTCTCTGGTGGTGAAGTTTTGATCTCTTATTTATCAACTTTTGCTTATCTCTTAGATCATATCGCTATTCTTCAATTTTAACTTTTTGTTTGTTTAAACATATATAGTCTGAAGATAGAATTTCTAAGTAGTCGAGCATGTACCACACCATCCACAGTTTAAATGGGAAAGATGGGAAACGAAAAGTTAAAAGGGTTAAAACATAATTTTAAAGTTTTTGCCTTTTAGGAGTCAAATTTGCAAACATAATTTTGAAAAAGAAACAATGTACGGTGGAGAATCCTCGGGCGTGATATTACACAGAAGCTATAGACCACAAGAAAAAAATGAAGAAGAAAACAAAAGGCAGCAAGCAAGCAGTAAATAGACCGTTCATTTTGAATCCGCTCACATCCACCAACCACCTTGATTTTATATCGCTAAGATATTTTCACCGCCAAAAACAAATATGAACACCCTAATTAGACGAATAAACCTCTCTCTCGCATAGAATATACGAGCATACCACGTGTAGCTATCTCGTAAATATGAGCGGAACATAGGGGTAAGAAAGTAAACAGCGAAAGATTTATGCCAAAATAAAAAAAGATACTCCTCCTCAATAATAGCGACGGAAAGAAGAAGAAAGAAGAGTGAAGAGTGAAGCTCGTCCTCTCGAACAACAATGGCATCAATCGGATCTTTAAAAGTTCATTCCTCTGCGTCTTCTATTTCCTCCTTCTCCTCTACCTGGAATCACACCCGCAGATCATCGTCTCTCAGGAAGACACTCTCCTTCTCATCGTCTTCTCTTACCGGGGAGAAACTCAATCCCACGCAGGAGATCATCTCCAATCTGCCGCGTTGTAATGAGAGAAGAACGCCAACGATCGTCTCTCCAAAAGCAGTCTCAGATTCACAAAACTCGCAGACTTGCCTTGATCCTGACGCTAGCAGAGTAAGTATATATATATGATTTCGATATTTTGCTTGGACGATTTAGGGCTTCACTTTATTATCAATGTGGCAGAGTGTGTTGGGGATAATCCTCGGAGGTGGTGCTGGAACGAGACTATACCCTCTCACGAAGAAGAGAGCGAAACCAGCTGTTCCTCTCGGCGCTAACTATCGTCTCATTGATATTCCAGTGAGCAACTGCCTGAACAGTAACATCTCCAAGATCTATGTCCTTACTCAGTTCAACTCCGCTTCTCTCAACCGTCATCTCTCGCGAGCTTACGCGAGTAACATGGGTGGTTACAAGAACGAAGGCTTCGTTGAGGTTCTTGCTGCTCAGCAGAGTCCAGAGAATCCTAATTGGTTTCAGGTAACCCAGAGAAATGTAGCTTTTTGATTTGAGAGATTTGATACTGATTTTTGGTTTTGGTTTTTGTGTCAGGGAACTGCTGATGCAGTGAGGCAGTACTTGTGGCTGTTCGAAGAGCACAATGTGTTGGAGTTTTTGGTTCTTGCAGGGGATCATTTGTACCGTATGGACTACGAGAAGTTCATACAAGCGCATCGTGAGACCGACGCTGATATCACTGTTGCTGCTCTTCCTATGGATGAGAAACGAGCTACTGCTTTTGGGTTGATGAAGATTGATGACGAAGGAAGGATCATTGAGTTTTCTGAGAAGCCTAAAGGAGAGCAGTTAAAGGCTATGAAGGTGAGAGAGTTCTTGGAGTTTTCTTATTATTATATTATGTTCATGACAGTCTACTATTTGGTGAGATTTAGGTTGATACAACAATCTTGGGACTTGATGATGAAAGAGCCAAAGAAATGCCTTTTATTGCTAGCATGGGGATTTACGTTGTTAGCAAGAATGTGATGTTGGACTTGCTCAGAGACCAGTTCCCTGGAGCTAATGACTTTGGGAGTGAAGTTATCCCTGGTGCTACTGATCTTGGACTGAGAGTAAGTTTTATGAAATGGTTCACTCTCTTTGTTAATTTGGTTTAGTGCTCATCTGATAAAAGTCTTTTCTTTTTTCTTTCTTAGGTGCAAGCTTATCTGTACGATGGTTATTGGGAAGATATTGGTACTATTGAGGCGTTTTACAACGCAAATCTTGGAATCACCAAGAAACCAGTACCAGATTTCAGCTTCTATGACCGTTCTGCACCAATCTACACACAGCCTCGGTACTTACCTCCATCTAAGATGCTGGATGCTGATGTTACCGACAGTGTGATCGGTGAAGGTTGTGTCATCAAGGTAGAAAGAAACACCCTTTCTCCTTCTACCGTTTCATATGTGGAGGTAGAGGCTTCAGACTAACTGCTTTTCCTTTTTTTTCTCATCGTTTTCATCTCCAGAACTGCAAAATTCACCATTCTGTGATTGGTCTTCGGTCTTGCATATCGGAGGGTGCAATCATAGAAGACACCTTGTTGATGGGTGCAGACTACTACGAGGTATGCTAACAGTCTCAGATCAGTTCACTTCATTTTATTGAATCAGGACCTTTTTTTCTGTATAATTTTCTTAAACATGTGTTTTATTTTTCGATCCGTGGGCTTCAGACTGATGCTGATAGGACGCTCCTGGCTGCAAAGGGCAGCATTCCAATTGGTATTGGCCGAGATTCCCACATCAAAAGAGCTATCATTGACAAGAATGCTCGTATTGGTGACAACGTCAAGGTCATTTCCATTTTATCAGTTGTTATTTCTTTTCATCAAGTGTATCATCAATGACTGACACTTTAAACCTCCCCTGCTCTTTGCGTTTACTCAGATCATCAACACGGACAACGTGCAAGAAGCTGCGAGAGAGACGGATGGATATTTCATCAAGAGTGGCATTGTTACAGTGATTAAGGACGCTCTGATTCCTAGTGGAACCGTTATCTAAGAGACCGCACCTCCCATTTAACAATCTTCTTGCATATCTTGGTTTTGGACCTCGTTTTAGCTTCCAGTGATACTATCTGTAATGTTATCCGAGGTCAGGGACTATGCATCTCTCTGCCTTATCCCTGAATAATAATCTGTACTTTCTACTATACAAGACCGGCTTATAAAAATATATAAAAAGCAGAACTTGCCCTCTATGTAACAAAACTATGAACCAGAAATTGTTAAAAGTTGAGGTAATACTTGGGGCACTTCAACCAAATTCTAAAATATTGCATGAAAACTAATCTGCAGACTGGTCTAATCTGTACATCAAACTTTGGGACAAATGGTCAAAGCAAACTCATGAGATTGTAGACCACCATCCACTCTGTATGTTCTGTACATTCTTCTGGGTCGTTTAGTGCTTCGTGTACCCATTCAGACCCATAGGGCAACAGTTCATACCCTAAGCAAGCCATGATATTACGGGAAGAGCCCTACCAAAGAAGTCTACAATCTTATTTTCAGTATAAAAAACTATACAAAACAGAAAACAATTTAAACATAACAAAATTGAAAATATAAATTTACCTTTTAAAAATTAAATCATACACACAAATATTACACTTATATCATTTTAGTCATTATATATATTTTTAGGAATGTTATGTTTTCTCAGATATCGTATCTAAGAACATGTATCTTTTTGTAAAATAATATACTAGATAAACGTTTTTTTCTAAATGTGATTCTTGTATAAAATTGAGTTTCATTAAAAAAGTTTACACCAGTGGACTTTTGGTAAGAGTGCTCTTTTGTCCGCCTTTGGGTCTATTCATTCCATGAAACAGAAGATGCATGGTTTTGATTTAAGTTGTTAGTCTGCACTTTAACCATCTATTATATTAAAATAGAAGTCACAACTTCTATTCATGTGTGACTTTAAAAATAGATCATTCATTAGAAAAATTGTTACCTTATCTTTTATATTTGTATAATAAAATCTTAACAACCATATTTAATTCTCATTTTCATTCTCTTAATAAATAAGAGCATCTTAAATTAAATTAGCAATACATTTATATAAACATTTAAATATATGTTCAACGTTAAAAAATATATATCACTAATGTCATAAAATAAATAACATATGTATATAAAAGTGAAAACAACATCCGCGCGGTTGCGCGGGTAAAGATCTAGTTACTTATTTAATATTGTAGATTGTATCATCATTGAGGTCTGGTTCTTACAAGAACTTTCGCGATCCGTTTTATGATCATGGAGCCATATTATCATGAGACAGTAATTTAGAAGCTTTATTTTTTTTTTAATGAGATAACTTTTTTTTTATATAACTTTAATATAATATTTTAGAAGCTTATAACGCCAGAAATAAAAGTTCGATCATTGAATATTTTTTATGTTCACAAAAATGTGTATTGGAAAGAAGCTTTGATTTTTTATCCGTTACACACGACTGTAGTGTGATTAATTGTCTTCTTTTTTGTTTGTTTTCTTTGTTTTGGATTTAAGCTATTCGTCTTTTTCATTTACTTCTGAACTTAACGACATGTTGTTTATTTCAAATGAACATTTGTCATTAACCTTTGTGTAACTGTTGTTTCTTTTTATTGAGTGATGATATATTTTCATTACATCTATATTATTAAAAGAGAAGTACTAAATAGAAATAACCCTTAATTTTATCAGTTATTTACAATAGAATGCCATTGAGATATTTATTGAACCATTAGTTAAGCATACTTGTCTTTTCCTAATTTAGATAATAGATTTAAGTATTTAATATCTTTTCATAATTTAAATAATAGATTTTCTTAGTCAAAAAATAACCAAAATAAATTTCCTAATATATTCGGTATTAAAATATTCAATATTTTAATATTTATTAGTAAGAAGTAATATGTTATTTTCTTTAAGAAATTATAGAAGTTATAGTTACACATATTTATATATATATATTAAGTATTTATAATTTTTTAAGGGATGATAAGATTTTGTAATTGGAAACAATTATTCCTACCTCTATATTATTTTAATTAAGAAATCTAAAATTTATATCAGAATATTTTTTTTTAATTTTTAAATTGAATTATTATAACTGTAAAGATTAATTTTCAATCAAAGTTTATGTTTAAATATTATAAATACATCATTTAATATAAATAAATACATAAATAAATATCCGCCCAATCGGGCGGGTCAAGGTCTAGTATTTATTAAAACTGGTAAATTTACCATTAATCCAAGGAAAAATTGTTAAATATGACTCACAGCTTGGTTTCAAATGCAAAGGTAAACCCAAACTTTAATCAAATATAAAATAGCCTAAAAAACTATTGAAATTACAATTAGTTCCTTGTAAACAAATAAAAAACCTAAAATATTTTTACGTTTCTAACCCCGCAACTATTCTTTCCAGACGACTTTCAAGTAAGGCATCTGGACGATTTTCTTGAAAGTCGTCTAGTATAGTTATTGTTAAAAATAATTTAATTGTTTTTTTTTAAATATATATTTTGATGAATAAAAATTGAAATCAGGCAATTAACATATATTTTAAGAGATATAAATTAAGATATAACAAAATTTAATTGTTTTCAACATAGAAGAGTGAAAGTAGTGAGTCATGATATTCTTTGGTTTAGGTTTTGCCAACATATGTTCTAGTATTGTATGTGTTTCTTAGGGTTAGATTTTCGAAAACATAATTTTTTTTTTGAAAAATCTAAAATTTATCTAAGTGTGTTTATTTTTATGTATAATAACCACTATTTAAGTATAATTTAATTTTATAACGTGGTTAGTTAGTTAATTTAGTCAATTTAGTTTAGGGTTTAGGGTCTAGACGACTTACTATTAAGTCGTCTAGTAAATATATTTAAGGCAGATGACTTACTAGTAAGTCGTCTGATGTATAGTATTCAACAGACGACATACTAATAAGTTAAATTCCAAAATGGACCGAACTTTTGATTTTACCAATTTACTTTTAAACCTAACCAGATTTTTTACCGAACATATATAAGATATTTTTTTACTCATTTTTTCGCGAAATTCAGAAAACCCTAACGCCGTTTCTCTCAACGGTGATTTCAAAGGTGATTTCCGTCGAATCTCTCTAATCCCCATCGTTCTCACCGCCAGTTATCTCTCCGCCGTTATCACCATCGTTATCACCATCGTTGTCACCACCGCTTCCTCTATTTCAGATCTGAGAGAAAGTCCTAGCACCGTTTCTCTGTAAACCCTAGTGCTGTTTCTCTTAGAGGCATTTTGTTAAACTTTGCCGCCGGTAAGTTATATCTCTTACTGTCGAGTTATTAATTGAGGAAAAGATGAACATAAAACGTCGTTCCCATCGCGCTTCTTTTTCACGTCTATTTTTGCAGATCTATAACCGCTGTGTCGAAGGCGACTATATCTTCTCTGAATTTTCAGGTCGTCGGTACAATGTTCAACTGGAAGTCTTGGAAGACTTGCCAGGCGACTTAATTATAAGTCGTCTGGAAAATCTTCCAGACTTATATTAAAATGTTATACTGGATGGTTGTGTGTTTGAGATGGTTGTCTTTGAATTTATTGCAGAAAAAAAAGAGTATTCCAAAACTCCCCCGTAGTATACATACAATAGGGCAAGAGTCCCCCGTATTGAATAGCAAGTGTACAAAGTTGTATACTGCTTTAAGGAATGCTCTTCATGATGACGAATATGAAGAGCTATATGAGTCTAAGTTAGGAATTTTCATCAAGTTCCAAGAGCTGGGATTTGATTGGGCTTCAAGGCTGGTTCACTGCATGCTCGATTTCCAGCTCGACATAAAGAAGAAGTATGAGCTGTGGAGTCTCGTTGGTCCACAACCTTTGAGGTTTTCACGGTTGGAGTTTGAATACCTCACTAGTCTAACTGCGAGTACATCGAGGACCTTGAGAGACCAAACTGTGTTGTTACAAAAGAGTTGGCTTCTTTCTGGGAGTTGTTGGGAGTTCATGTCGAAGCTGGGACAACTACTAACAAACAATAGCAGCATTTGAGAGATGCGAAGGGTGGTCTCGGGATGATCGCAAGCGGCTCAGGTACCTTGCCATCTTCACTGGATACATTGAAGGGAGAAAGTATTTAACCCCTACATGGGTTAGTCTGGCAAGGCTAGTGATGGAGTTAGAACGGTTTGAGAATTATCCATGGGGGAGAGTATCGTTTAAGGTGCTGATGGACTCTGTGAAGGGCAAAGATATTTTGGGTTCTTACACTGTTGATGGGTTTATACAATCTCTCCAGGTCTAGCTGTACACAGCTTTGTTAGAATTGGGTGCTAATTATGGTAATCTCATACCAAACAGACCGTCTCCACCGATACTAGCTTACAAGGGTGGTAAAGGACTTATATGCTTTAAAGAAGCTATTGGCAGATAGGTATTTACTTAAATCAAAAAGAATTTTTGAAAACTTATGATTAAGTCGTCTGGAAAGTCTTCCAACTGGACGACTTAGTAGAGGACTTATAATTAAATCATCTGTAAAGTTTTCCAGCTGGATGACTTAGTAGAAGACTTATAACTAAGTCGTCTGGGAATACTATCCAGACGACTTAATAATAAGTCGTCCAGCTAGAAGATTTCCTAGACGACTTATTATTAAGTCGTCTGCTAAGTCGTCCAGCTGAAAAAAATTTCAGACGACTTAATCATAAACTTTTTGTGAAGTTTTTTCTTTCCATCTTTCTTAATCCTTCAAATACCTAAGTTTATATCTTCTATTTACTGTAGACTAGGGTGATCAACTTTGTTGAGAAGGATATTGGTGAAATGTTTCCACAATGAGACTCTGATGTTGAGGACCCAGCCGCAGAGAACATAATTAAACTCATGTATAATCAGAGACCGTGGAAGTGGACCATGGATTGCTAGGAAGTCACAGGTACTTGGGTCAATACAAAGCCGACAGTTTTTTAGTTCAGCGAAGAAAGCAATAATTTTGGTGAAGGAAGACAAAGACAGTCCCAAAACCTCTTAAGAAATCTCGTAAAGAGCCTAGTGAAGAGGCACCTGCAAAGGCCCATGAAGAGGTTCGTACAGAGGCTCGTCCAGAGATGACTACCACTGTTGGTGGGCTGACCAAAGAGGATATTGAAAAATGTTGAAGGATTCTTTGACGGACATACTCGATGCCATGAGTGAAGGGTTTGGGACGTGCGTTAAGGAGATCAAGTATATGTCTGAAAGGATGGAAGCTGTGGAGAAGATCGTTGGTATCACCAAAAAAGGGAAAGAGGCATCATCTCAAAACACTAGCTCTCAACCAAAAACGCACGAACCCGGCGTTAGTAAAGCATCTTCTCGCAACAATAAATTGACTAGACAAAGTCTTAAGAATAAGAACTGAAAGTTGGATTTGCTTTGTTTCTTGTATGAAAGAACATGTGTGCTTTGTTTATAGTATGCTTGTTTTGGTTCTATTTATGGATTTTGTATATGGATTTTCTTTCATGTTTGAAATGGATCTGTGGTTATTATTGTTTGAAATGGATCTTTACTTATAGTGTGCTTGTTTTGTTTTGTTAATATTACAGAGTGAAAGTGTTAATGGGTCGAACGCGGGAAGAAAGAGCTTGCTGGGGGGGGGGGGGTAAAGCAAAGGATTTGTTCGCAGATGCTAGTTCCTCGAAAGAGATGAGTATAGTTTCGAGCCAGGCCGAGGATAAACCTCCAGAATCGAGCATTCGTCTAAAATCAAGCATTGTTATATTGGAGAAACAAGTACCCACTGTTTCAGATTTACTGCAGGAGGATGCTAGATATCAGGAAAAGAGAGAAAACGCTTTGGCAGGTATATGTGCGAAGAGTGATCGAACAAGGAAATTTTCTGTCTCACAGCAATCTCCTTATACGGCAAAAATCACGGCCAAAGTGATCATTCCAAACAAAAATCGAGCTCCAGGCTATATTCCTTTTGGACCACTTAACATGAAAAAGTTGAAGGAACTCGTTGACTGGTTGAAAACTGATCCGTAAGTGATTGCTTTTCCCATAATAGCTTGCTTTAGTCTACAAAACTGATTGCTTTTCAACATTTTGTGTTCGCAGTCAGTATAACACACCTCTCGACAAAAAACCACGTACAGCTCCAACTAAGTGGTATATCACCCTCCGGACCTCCTTATCTTGGCTGGAAGACTATGTAAGTCTTCTGGTATGAATTATATCTTTTAGACGACTTACCAGTAACTCATCTGGTAAGTCTTCTACTTTGACGACTTAGTATTAAGCCGTCTGGTAAGTCGTCTACGTAGAAGACTTACTGATAAATATTCTTTGTAGACGACTTACCAGACAGCTTACCAGTAAGTCGTCTGATAAGTCTTCTACATAGAATACTTACTAGACGACTTACTTGTAAGTCGTCTGATATCTTCTGATTTGTATTATTTTAAATGCAGCATATTAATGCTTGGATTAATGTGCTGAGGAAGAGGTACGATGCTAAGCCACAAACTTTCAGCAGCGATATGATGTGCTTCCTTGCTCATCTCTTTTATCAGCAATGGAGATTCAACTACCATGATTTTAAGGAATCAGAGCCTGATCACAACGGTTTAGGAAGAAGACTCCCTGGTGGAGCATGGAATTATTATTCAGGCGCCATACCATCATTTTGCCAATCGAACAAGATGTAGGGGTGGATATTGATGTATCTATGCGCCAGTGAACTACATCGACTGTCATTGGATTGCTATGTGAATATCAATTCCTAAGAGACACATAGTCGTCTGGGACAACATTTATTCCTCTATCTCTGATGAAGAACTCGCTGTGATAATGAAGCATTTTCTCTACATGATCCCTTATATGCTTGTTGAGTGTGCTACCTCTGATGAACAACGTGCAAAATACTCCCTGGAGCCATTCACTTCTACCCATGACACCGATATACTTCAGGCCCGAGCTAGTGATTGTGGCGTGTACGCTCTAAGGTACATTGAATGTCATGCTCTTGGGATACCATTTAATCAAAAAGACTTTGCTAAGGGAAACGGGAAGACTATGAGGGATAAGACGGCGATGGATATATTTAAAGAGCTTCCTGGCAAGCATAAGAAAGAAAACATGGATAATGATGAGACCGTGGGTGCTTACGATGGGTGATATGTTTGTATTTGAACTTAATGTGCTGATATTTGTATGTTTGTATATGAACTTTATGTGCTGATGTATGATAGATTAGGCTAAATTAGGCTGATTTTTGTATTTTTGTTTTTCGTAACCTACCTTCTCCATAGAAGACTTCGCATAAGACTTAAAGTTAAGTTATCTAGAATGTTGGACGACTTAACTTTAAGTCGGAATGTTGTATTATTTTGGAACCTTTCGGATAATATAAATATAAAGTCTTTGGTAGTGCAATTTCTTAAATTTGGTAGTCTTTGGTAGTGCAATTTCTTATTATTAAGTCGTCTGGGAAGACACTTAATTACAAGTCTTCTACTAAGTCGTCCAGTTGGAAGACTTTCCAGACGACCTAACTATAAGACTTACCAGACGACCTAACTACAAAGATTCATAACACAAATTCTTAATGCATAGATTCATAACACAAATTCTTAATACATATATTCATAACACAAATTCTTAATACATAGATTCATAACACAAATTCTTAATACTAAACACTGGACGACTAACTTTAATCTGCTGGAAGAATAAACCATGGACGACTGAATTTAAGATCGTCTAGAAGACTTAATTGAATGTTGTCCACGTCATTCTTTACATTGTGCTTACGTATGGCCAGTTTCTCTGCATACTGAGCATCTATAAACCTTGTGTTGCTTCTGGGGTTTGCGTCCTCTCATCCGGGATGGCTTCAACCAAGATTGTCATCTTGATTTCGTCTGTCTCCCCGGACAACGCTTTTCAGTCGGAAGAAAGCATGTGCGTTCCTCAACTTGTTGTCCAGCACAAGGATATATATTCTCTGAGTATCCTGCAAATAAATAATTCTTTGAGTACACTGGATGTACAAGTGTGGAAATATGCAGACGAGCATATGATCCAGCAGCTATAGCATGAGAGCAAGGTATTTTCTCCACTTCATAGACACCACAATCACACTTTCCATTCTCCAAATCAACCACACAGTCCATTTTGCCACCTTTCACAAATAATCGCTAACCATCAATTGGTTGGTCATCGTATCCGCTATCTCCGATCGAACAACAAGTAAGTATTCAACACCCAGACTATGATCTGTTAGGAGACTCAAAGCATCTTCTCTCCTATTTCAAAACCACTTTCCTAGCTTCTCCCTTATGAACTCCAACGTAAAATGAATCGGAAATCCTCCAGCTCACTTCAGTGCAGAATTAATAGATTCAGCGATGTTCCTTGTTTTTATGTTATACCTGTCCCTCTGACAATAAACCCTTGACCATAGACTGACGTCGGCATTCTCAAAATATGTTGCAAGGTATGGGTTTGCACTCCGTATCTCAGCCATGTACCGGTCAAAATCTGAAACCGTATGAGCATAAGCAACACCTTTCACCAAGTACAAGAGATGTTTCCCTTTATAATTTTTGACAATGTTATTTTGAAGGTGATAATAACATATTCCTCGGGTTGCCCAAGGAAACACCTTATCACACGCACTTTTAATGGCCGTGTGCCGTTCAGGGACTATCACCAGAGGCTGCTCATCAGATACACAAGTAGCCAATTTTGTGAAAAAACATTCCCAAGAAGGTTCATCTTCAATATCTACGATCCCAAAAGCCAATAGAAATATCTGAAAATTCCCATCTTGTGCGGCTGCAACTAACAAAACACCTCCATACTTCCCACTTAGGTGAGTCCCATCCACCACATTGACTCTTCTCTGACACTTAAAACCTTTGATAGAAGCTCCAAAAGAGAGAAATATATACTTAAATCTATTGATACTTAAAAGCCGTGATAGAATCGGGATTTGCTAAAGAGATTTTCTCGAGATATGATGGCAGACGCGAATATCCATCTTTTTCTGATCCTCTCACCAATGTCTTTGCATATAACAGTGCTCTGTATGAAGTGGTGTAATCAAGCGTCATGCCAAACATGTTCTTTATTGCATCAGTGATATGCTGTGGAGTCAACCAATCAATGATTCCAACACGATAAATTAAAAGCCTACTAACATACTTCGAAGTACAGTGTCTCCGCTGAGTGATTCGGTCTCCCACTGAGCATATATTTGTTTCCACATACTTTGTTACCCAAAACATGTTACACTTGCTCTGATCTTTCATCCACAACCACTAACCCGACATGTTGCAAAAAGGAGAGTTTTGATTGACATGTATATTCTGAAGGAGAACTTACGCCTAACTGATGTCAACCGCAGCTCTAAAAGTAGTGCATCCTTGCTAACAAAACTCTTGTTGACATAGATATTGTTACCATTCGATCTTCCTCCTTCAATAGCATATGTCTTTTTGAAATCTTCAAAACACATATCATCATCTTCTTCCTCATCCTCATCTTTAACCATTCCATAAACATTGTAATCCTCACAATTCCCGTCCGCTTCGGCAACAATAAAGATATCAGCATCCTCTTCCCCATCATCCTTCTCCCCATCATCCTCCTCCTTATCATGATTTTCATCTTTAACCAAATCATCATCATCATTTTCAAAACATTCATCAGCTTCTTCCATTTCCTCCGAAACCGTTTCCACCTTGCTACGGCTTGATACACAAAGCCGTACTCCATACGTTTTGCTTATCTCGAGCAAGTTTCGAACTTGTCTATCACTTGTAACATGAATAGGAGGGATATGTGGATCCATCTGTGTAATCATTTCTGCTCGTAGTGAGTAGGTTATCTCCACAGATTTTGTGCTCATGTCCAGGTTAAAATCTTCTTGAGCCATTGAAACAAGTTCAACATGGGTCGAACCTTCACTCAAAAGAAAAAATCTCGCTCCTTTCAAATTATCAACCACAAAATCCCAAACATTGACGCCGACGACATACCAGTAAATCGTCTGGAAGACTAAGACGAATTACCAATAAGTCGCCCAAACATGTCAGTTTTGCAATTTACTTTTCAATGGGACGACTTAATTGTAAGTCGTCCAGTTTTGTTTGTTGAAAAAAAAATTCTAGACGACTTACCATTAATTTGTCTAGGATAAACGGATTAGTTTTGCATTTGACCGACTTGTGTCAGATATTTGACTTTTCCTGGACAACTTACCAATAAATCATCTCTAAAAGACAAAAAATTCAATATTTAACTAAAATTAGACGACTTATCTGTAAGTCATCTCAGGTTAGTCGTCTCAGATTACCCAGCCTCCAAGCAATATTTTTTCATGCGCATACATAAATAAAAAAAAAAAGAGAAAGTTGGATATAATAGATTCACATTTGTGAGTTTGATGTTGTACGTCTGCCCCATGGTTATCCTACAAAATATTTTGGACTCTGTGTATACATTCATTAGTAGAAATAATTAGGGCTGGGACTTAATATCTCCTATCTGATCCGGGATCCGCTCCGATACGTTTCGAAAAAACAGATATTTGGGGGGTCCGGATCCGGATCCGGATAGTGATTTTAAGAATCTGGTAAATCCAGATCCGAATTCAGATAGTGAAATTTTTATTCCGGATATCCGGATCCAGATTCGGGCCCACTAAATATTTTTAAAATATTAAAATACAATTATATTTATATAGGTATATTATATATTTTTTTATTTAAAATAACAAAAACTCAGTTTTATTATTAAATTATATTCTTTTATTTTAACCTTTTGCAAAATAATATTTTTTATCAGAATAAATAAATACTTAATTTTTAAATTCTATTTTAATTTTGATTTAAAAAAAGAAAATCTGGATATCCACGGATATTCTAGTTTTAATCCGGATTCGGATATCTCAAAGTATCCTGAATATTCGATCTATCTCACCCCTAAAAATAATTAATATAAAAACGTTTCAATATAGTGGCATTGTCTAATTATGCTAATATAGCCAAGTCAAAGTTTTGACATTAAGAATAAGGGTTTATAGTGATTAAAACCTCCAACTATTTTTAAATCGGATAAAAAACCTCCAACTAAAATTTTATGTTTTTAAACCTCAACTATTAAACCGTTAATGCCGTTAACCTTCCGTTATCAAAATCGTTTTTTTCTTAACGGAGACCCGTTAAATCGAAACACCGCGTTTCATGTAATTTCAAAAACGACATAAGGTTCTTACTATCAATATATATTTTAGTGATTTAAGCCTCTAACTATTTTTAAATCGGATAGAAAACCCCTAAAAGTTTTTTTTTATATTTTTAAACCCTCAACTATTAAACCTTTATTGTTTTTAACCTCTGTAAGCAAAGTCATATTTTTCTGAACGGGAAACCTTAAATTGAAACAGAGAGTTTCATGTAATCATATAAACATCATGAAATGTTTAAACCCCCTATATCAATGAGAAATGATAATCACAATTCATCTTCAAATAAAAAAATGAATAGGAGAGAAATAATTAGGGTTGATTGCGTACTGTTAAGGTAGATGGGCTTCCAACCTAAAACCAATTGGTGATAAGTGGAGTTGCCCATCTATCATATATACTAGATATAATCTCTTGCAACTTTTGATGTGAGACCTTTGTCCCTAATACCCCCCTCGAGATGATGGCTCTTTGGCGTCATTCTCGGAATGTTCGGGCAAAGACCGATGAGCCGAAGAATAAAGACAATTTTAATTTGGAGTTAATGAGTTTGTTTTTAATTTTTTATTTTACTTAAAAACTAAATGGGTGAGGGTTGACCCAACTCAATAGAGCCATTAACTTGTTAACCCATTAACTTGTTAATCCATTAACCTGTTAACCCATTAACATGTTAACCCATTAACCCAATGGATCAAAAATAAACAGTTTAGGGTTAATGGGTCAATTTGGGTTGGGTCAACCCATGGGTCATGATCCATTTTGACATCCCTAATAAACTCTAAGAATAAAGACATAATTTCTCTTAATAACCTTCTACGAAGATGGTGTGAAGTTTTTCGTTAAACCATCAAAGGATACTGCCATTCTTTTTATTTCTCGCTGATTCATTTTGTTAACTCAGCTTAGTTAGCTAGCTTATTCTTTGTAAATGGCCTTTCTGATTTGATCAATAAATTTAAAATTTCATCAAAAAAAAAAAATAAAGACATAATTTCCGATAAATTTGAATATATTTTGTTATATTATGAAAATTTAATATTTTGCTAAAATAATATGTTTTCTCAGGATATATAAAATTTAGGAAATATATATGTATTTAAAACTAGTAGATATGAAATGTGAGATGAGTCTATATATATATATATTGGTCGCTAAATTGTTTTAATAATTTTCGGCTTACTTATATTAAGTTGTTTGAACAAATATATATCGTTTGAATATATAATATATTTTAGATGTGGATACATGACTTAAGGAACATCAAAGTATTTAATACAGCAAAACCAATTTTAATAAATATGTTTTAATTAAAATTTGGTGTAAAACCAAAGCTAAACTATAAAAGCCTAATTATTTAATGATTCTGCCATTTTCATTTACGCTGTCCTCTTAAACTTTCTCTTTTCTTTTTTTTTTCTTCCTCTTCATTCTTTTTCGAATCTCTTCATTTTGTCCGTAAATCTCTTTGTTTTCTTGAGATTTTTTTTTTATCTTCATTCTCCTCTTTGATTTCTTCTCATTTTCTTTGTATACACTTGTTATATATATATCTCATTATCAGAAATTTATACCGAATTATACTTGGACAATGATACATGAATTTTGACATGTTTTCGGCAGCTTTTGACCTTTTTCGGTGGAGTACTCGAGCCACGTCTACAGCACCGGCTCTCGACGTGTGCCGAAAGTGCTTTGGTACATGATCCCACTTTTTATGTATTTTTTTATAATTAATATCTTGAAAATTCTATTTTGTATAAAAAAATAATCTTTTTTTTATTTTTTGAACACTCAAAAAAGCTCCATATGTTTGACTTTTTTAGAAAAAAAGCCCTAAATTTTTGATTGTGCACAGAGCGTGAAATAGTTTGGGCCGGACCTGCACATCTAGTAGGATATATGGATTATTTGTACTAGTAAATTATACAGTCACAAATATTTTGAGCTGTTTTCCGTAGTGTTTGCAGTTCGAAATCTGAGATACTCGTAAAAGAAAAATCTATCATACTTTCGTTTGATCTCACATACTTTTTATTTTAAAAGAATTAAGAGAACTCTAATTCTATTTTTATGTTTTTTCCTCATATTTTGACATTTTAAGTTTTAATTTAAGGTATAAATAGATACACATTTTAGTATTATTTCGGACCAAGAAAAAAAAATTCATTCACTAAAAAGGCCTTACCCCATATGTATCTTCCCATGGTCTAGATGTCAATGTAAGATATATAAAGGCTATCTCAATCATATATTCTCCTAATTACTCTTTGCATATACGTATTTCTTATTTGTCTCAGTCTCATTGTATAAAGATAGAGCATTGCTCATTGTGAATAATATACAATTCCATATTTAGTATGGTATCAAAGCACAAAAAGATCTAGACCTAATTTTTTTTATTCCGCCTCATTACGTGTTCTTCTTCTCTAATTCTTCTCAAATTTGCTTTTCTAATCTCTTTTGAGTTCTTAGTGGCTACTGAAAGTTCCAACCCTACATCATCGGCTGAGACTACCACAGTCTTCAATCCGAGAGATCCAGCAAGTACCTTGCTTACAGTGAATATGTCTAACATCACAAAGTTGACAAACGCCAACTACCTCATGTGGAGCAAACATATATGTGCTCTGCTAGAAGGTCTTGAACTCCATGGATTTCTCGATGCTATGACTGCTTTTCCACCTACTGTAACTAATGCTGACGGCCAGATTGGAGCCAACCAGGCGTACACTCCATGGAAGAGGTAGGACAGACTTCTCTACAGCTCCCTTATTGGAACTATCTCCACACCACTACAGCCGCTGGTTTCTAGTGCTAGAACAATGGATGAGAACGGGAGTCTCCTGTCGCAAACCTTCGGCAACCCCACCCGTGGCCACATACGTCAACTCAACTCCAAGTTCAGTCATATGGTAAAGGTACCAAAACCATCTCAGAGTATCTTAGGAGCATCAAAGCCACAACCGCTAAACTGGCGCATCTTGGAAAGCTTATGAATCCCGAAGAAATCACTGAATATGTTCACAACGGCTTACCTGAGGATTACAAGTCTGAGATCGATGCTATTCATGGCAGAGACACCACGATTTCCTTCCCTGAACTTCATGAACGTCTACTTAACAGAGAAGCAATGATTCTCTACAAAACTCCGGTGTCTGCAACTGAAACTCCGATCACTACAAACGCAACAGATACACGGTTCAGGAACAAGACCTATAACAACAGCCAGGCGTGGAGATCAAAGAATCGTAACTCTGGTGGCAGGAACTACACCAACCAGAATCAAAATCGATCATATCGTCCATATCTCGGAAGATGTCAGGCATGTGGAACACATGGACATAGTTAAATACAGTCCTCAATTTTTTATTGTTCCCGGCCCAGGCTCAGCACAGCAGTGGAACACAACTCAGCCATGGCAGCAAGCTCCTCATCCACAGTCATGGCAGCACGAGCACATGTAGCAATGATGAAGGGCGACTCCTCGACATGGTTTCTTGACTCGGGGGCTTCCCACCACATGACGTCGGACTTAGCAAATATATCCCTCCATGCCCCTTACAACGGTGCTGATGATGTGATTCTCGGCGATGGCTCGGGTCTCAACATTTCAAACACTGATTCTTTTTCTCTTCCATCTCTCAAATCTCCCTTTTATATTGATAATGATTTATATGTACCTGCTCTAGTTAAAAATTTGATCTCGGTTTTTCAGTTATGCAAAACTAATGGTGTGGCTGTTACCTTAACACCAACGTACTTTCAGGTTAAAGATCTGAACACAGGAGCTCTTCGAGTGGAAGGCTAACCAAAGGGAGGAACCTATGTCTGGCCGAAACCTCAGACATCAACTCCACCTTCTTTATCTTATGAGTTATGATTCTGCTACTTCTACTACTTTATCGGATTGGCACTCTCGTCTAGGCAATCCTAATCTTCCTATTTTAGAAACTATGCTTTCAGAATTTAGTTTACCTTTGTCTTCAAAGATTTTATTGATCCAGCCGTGTACTGCTTTTTCTATTAATAAGATGCACAATATGTCTTTTTAAACTTCTATGCTTACCTCTTCTTCTCCACTTGATATTGTCTTTTCAGATGTTTGGACTTCTCCATTCATTTCAATCGATAATTTTAAATACTACGTAATTTTTGTGAATCACTATACTAGATATACTTGGTTTTATCCATTAAAAAGATAATCTGATGTTTCTGAAGTTTTTAAGCGATTCAAAGTGTTGGTTGAAAACAGATTTCAACCAAAACTAAGAACACTATATACGGACAATGGTGGTGAGTACATAGCTCTTACTGCATTCTTAGCAGACAATAGAATTTCTCATTTTACTACGCCACCACACACTCCAGAGCATAATGGAATTTTTGAAAGGAAGCATCGCCATATTGTCGAAACTGGATTAGCACTCGTATCGCAGGCTTCAATGCTGAATGGCTATTGGACTTATTCTCTTACTACTGCAGTGTACCATATAAACCATATGGATAACCCTAATCTGTCTATGAAAACACATTTTGAGTCTCTTTTTGGTCAGGTGCCAAACTACTCTAAGTTAAGGGTGATAATTTGTGAGAATTAAAGAGAGATTAAGGAGATTATTCTAGAGAAAAAGAGAGAGATGGACGAGATCTATAAAGAGAGAGTGAGGAAAATGTTTTCCTTAATTAATTCAATGTGCCTTACAGAAAAATAAATAGGCAAGATGCCTAAGATAAAAATAATTAAAATAATACAAGTTGGTACACAACGGTCAAATGTACGTGGGGAAGGACAGAAGTAGAACATTTGAAGTTACCCATATGGTCAAGGTCTCCTTCCATCATGGTCAAGCTTTGCACCCATGGTCATCGGATTTGTAGTTGACCATATGGTCAAGCTTGTACCATCGATCTCCTTCCGTCATGGTCACTCTTGCACCAATGGTCATTGTATTTGAAGTTGACCATATGGTCAAGCTCTCCATGGTCACGCTTGCACCAATGGTCATCTTATTTTTATCTTAGTAATTCCTTCATGTCAACACTCTTCTGGTCATTCTCTTCTTCATTTCAACACTCCCCCTCAAGCTTGACCATAGGTGATCCTTGGACAAGCTTGGAACTGAGAGTACTTGCCTCATCAAAAACCTAAGCATAGAAAACCCTTTTTGGGATAAAACCACACTTAGGAAAAGAGTACAAGCCTCTCAGCCTAGGGATTGGCCAGTGGGTTTATGAGTCTTTTAATCATATTATGAACTCATAAACCCTGGATCATGGCCCTCTCCATTAGCAAGTAAGGCGCCACTTGCTTCTTACTTCAAATTGTTCCTCTTGAACACTTCTTATTTCACAGCTTGTCTCCCCCTTGCTTCTAGCTTCTTGCCTTCTTCTTGGTTGAGATCAAGCCAACATGTCTTTGGGATGATAATGAGCAGTGTCTTCTCTCCTAGCTTTCACTTGAATTCCCCACTTCAATCCCTTTCTGAATGGCCTTGCAAGGCACTTGTAATACAGACTTGGTAGCACCAATTGCTCCACCATCAATTCACCTTTGAGCTTCTTCTTATGACCTGAGCTTGTCTCCCCCTTTCTTCTGGCTTATTGCCTCCATTTAGGGTTTGAGACAAAGCTTGCCTTTGTTCATGAGCTCAATAGGTACCTGATCCAACAATAGAAAAATGCATGTATCAATTCTCAAGGGGCAAACCTATTCACACATAAGAATAAGAATGGTTTTAGGTACTTCCCTTGCATCTGTTTCTGAATATTGACGAGGAGTGATGAGCACTTGAAAAACTCCACGCTCTTCTTTCTCTCAACCAGCCTTTAAATTGTCCTCTTTAAGTTTCAGCACATAGGGGGACTTTTCAACTCCATGATTTGCCACAATCATTTGATTGCTAAGCCAAGAATGTCCCTGATTGAATAATTCTTATATCCTTGCATCTAGCTGGTGAGAACAGTGAGGAGTGACAGCTTCTTCAGCCAGATCACTTAAGCCCTCTTTTGAATTGCCAACCTCTTGCTGGCCTTCTATGAGTTTGAATCGCCAACCTCTTGCTGGCCCTTCTATGAGTTTGAACTGCCAACCTCTTGCTGACCTCATTATAAATCACCATTTGCTGGCTTCCTTATACTTCATCAACCAGGTACAAGCTCACATGCTATGGGCTGATTCATAGCTTCCTAACTGAAGGTATCTGTTTTAACTCCATATAGTAGCTGATTCATAGCTTCCCAACTAGAAGGTATATGTTCCAACTGAAGGTAACTGCTCTAACTCCATATAGTAGCTGATTCATAGCTTCCCAACCAGAAGGTAACTGTTCTAACTTCACGCCTTGGGCTGATCAATAGCATTCCAATCAGCTCCACCTGATCTTCTTGTCAAGTAGTCTTTGATGGCCATATGTTCTAACACCAAGTTGTTGCTGTCCATGCTGATGTTCTTCTGATCTGAGGTGAGGAAATGGACGACTTGGACCTTCAGGAGTGCTCATCATTACCCCTCCTCAAGCTTGATCTGGAGAGAATAAGTGAAGGACCAAGCTTGGAAGTGAGCAACATTGAGTTTTGAAACTAGGAGCGCATTACCCCTACAGATGCGCTTAAGTCAACCGGTTCCTCCCTTGATCTCTTCTCCACTGCCTCTTGTAAATCTTTTGAACCAGGAGCTCAACACCCAAACAGGCTGCGCTTAATTCAACTGGTTCTTGCAGTACTTAAGGAGCTATAGCTTGGTTTGGATGATCAAGCTCTGGTCTGCCTCTCCACCAATACTCTTTTCTGAAGTATCTTCAAAGCTCAGCCATATTTTATCTCAGCCACGACTTACAGCCACCTTGACTTCTCACAAACAATCTCTCCATGGTCAGGAATATACACCATGTATAGGCTCTGAACAGCATGGTCCCTTTTCTCCATGTTCAGGAATATGCATCTTGTGCAGGCTCTGAGCAGCATGGTCTCTTTTCTCCATGTTCAGGAATATGCAACTTGTGCAGGCTCTGATCAGCATGGTCTCTTTTCCCCATGTTCAGGAATATGCATCTTGTGCAGGCTCTGATCAACATGGGCATCCCTTTCTTGTTGCTGCTTCTGGTCTAATAGTCACATCTTGTGTCCTACACACCATTACAACTCAAATAGAGATTAGTAACATCAGCATGGGACCAGATCATTGAATAATATCAAGACTGGTCGCCACTGCTTAACACATACTGCAAAACAGCATATCACCTCTTATGATAGATTTTTAAAATATTAATGCTTCAGGAACAATATATATGCTTCAGGAACAATATATATCACATCTCTAACACACTCTAGATGCTAAATGAGACTAGAGAAGTAATCTAATCAATTTCAACATGAGCATTCAACAACACAAATCTAGGAACACTCCTAGACACACATCAATACATCAAGGAATATAAAGACAATGATAGGACTCTCAACAATTTCCATATCATCGATGCAATGACAACCTAGGAAGACACTTCTAGGATCAAAAACAGACACAAGACAAGATTAGGACACTTCTAGCAACTTAACATGACCCATTGGTCTCTAAACAATCACTCAAAGCAACCAGACACATTTACACAAGCTATATTATTCAGGTGTAAGGGGTTTAACTTACAGCCAAAGAACCTGGGCTGGTTCCTTGAACCTGGGCTGGTTCCTTGAACCTCCATATACACACTACTCATCTGAGCTTGGTGGTTTTGAGTTTTGGATTCATTACCCATTTTCCTTGTGTGCTTATCCCTGTTTGTTAAGCTCACCCTTCGATCCCCTCCTATCCTCCTGGTCCTCTTGGCTCTATTGGATACCATCATTAGATTCTAGGTTAGTTTGGACAGCCTTTGAACTTTCCTTGAAGCATGGCTGAGTTTCAGTGCTTTTAAGAGATGGAATGGCTTCTCAATATTTCTTCTCACTGATTTGACTTCACCATACACGACCAGAGGATCAGATAGGACCCCTGAGAATGACTGAGAGAACCGTGGCCCTTGTTGACTCCATCTTGAAGTAACTTTGAGCAAATTGGTTTGAGCAGTCTTCAAAGGAGTGCTATGAGCTTGTGCTTGGTGTGTGGAAATCACCAGGCATTCAGAACCTGTAGACTCAACTAAGGACAACATCAGTAGACACACAAGAGGTCAGAACATGGGCTTCACCAAGTCTGATCTCTATAACAATTTAATTCCAAAGTACATCACACACACTGGACAACAGCTTCATGAATATGTCCAAGCAACCACAGTGATTCCTAATCAATAAATAGAATTTCAGGCAACACAGAAACGCCACACATCCTAAGAACAAGTCTAGGCAACATTTTTAACATAATAATTTTCGAAACAGTTTTGACTAATTTCCTAGAACAAGAAACAGAGAGATAACAGAGTCTAGACAACACTAAGACTCTCCACCACATCCTAAGGCACACAGTTTATAAACACGACAAATAAAACTCTTGACCAAGCTTTTCAGGAGCAGAAACTAGACAAGAACAGCAAACTAGCTTCTAAATATCCTAACACAACTTAACACAAAAGAATAGAACACACAATGCTCTTATTAGAGAAGGAGAATCAGCTTACTATCAAGAAACCTGAGCTAGTTTCTTGACTCCTCCAGCCCATGAAGCTTATTGAAAAAATATTATCTTGAGGTGTGGATTGAATATCCAACACCTATATTTCGTGAGACCTCCCTGTCAGTGAAGACTCTTCAGACCTCTCTTCTCTTCCAGCTTAAAGTGAGATTTGTTGGACAGAGAGAGAGCTTCAGTTCGCCATATAGTTCCATGAGCAGAAACTTTGCAGATTTGCCATGGACCTTTATTTGAGGCATGTCTCCAAACACCTTTGCCTCCAGAAGTTATATTCTTCATACTAAACGACCTTAAACTCTTGAGAGTCCCTGGACACGCCATATATGTTGATTTCTACTTCTTGGAGAGCTATGGACTGGTGGGTAAAAGAATGCTCTCAAGAGAGATGAACAAGAACCCTAGCTTGCAGAACCTCTCTGTCTTGCAGAAGCTTTCTTGGGGTTTCAAATACTGGAATACACACTTATCTTCAGTACTGGTGAGGTTATTCCCTCCTGGAAGACCTTTGGACCAGTGGATAAAGAGTTGTTTCCAAGAATACTAAGAACAGAAATTAGACAGATTTTTAGACAGAAATTGCGGAAGTAAATGATTCTCAAGAGCTTTTAGGCTCTGAACGGTGATAATTTGTGAGAATTAAAGAGAGATTAAGGAGATTATTCTGGAGAAAAAGAGAGAGATGGACGAGATCTATAAAGAGAGAGTGAGGAAAATATTTTCCTTAATTAATTCAATGTGCCTTACAGCAAAATAAATAGGCAAGATGGCTAAGATAAAAATAATTAAAATAATACAAGTTGGTACACAATGGTCAAATGCATGTGGGGAAGGACAGAAGTAGAACATTTGAATTTACCCATATGGTCAAGGTCTCCTTCCATCATGGTCAAGCTTTGCACCCATGGTCATCGTATTTGTAGTTGACCATATGGTCAAGCTTGTACCATCGCTCTCCTTCCGTCATGGTCACTCTTGCACCAATGGTCATTGTATTTGAAGTTGACCATATGGTTAAGCTCTTCATGGTCACGCTTGCACCAATGGTCATCTTATTTTTATCTTAGTAATTTTTTCATGTCAACACTCTTCTGGTCATTCCCTTCTTCATTTCAACAAAGGGTTTTTGGTTGTTTATGTTTCTCTTGGCTACGTCTTTATACATCTCATAAACTAGATTCTAGATCATTTATGTTTCCCTTGGCTACGTCCTTATACATCTCATAAACTAGATTCTAGATCAACTCCATGCATACTTTTAGGATATTCTACTACACAAAGGGCTTATTTCTGTTTTGATATAGCTACATCTCGCATCTATACATTTAGACATGTTGTCTTTCATGAGTATGTTTTCTTTACCAGCTCCACTAACTTCTGAGAACCATACTGAAGTTGTTGATGCAGATACTACACAAAGTGCAGGACTGATAGTACAACATGTTCCAGTACGAGTCTCTAGTACCAACCTCACTTCAGAGTCATCCCCTCAGCAAGCTGCTCCAGAAACAGCTCCAGCGAATTCATCTTCTACATCTACTTCTGCTCCTACTATACCTGCTACTACTACGGTTGCTCCTACTCCTATCATACCTCCGGAGTTATCTACGCAGAAGTCAATACCGCAACTAGAACCTACTTTGCAGCAGCAAAAACAAACATCTTCAACCTCTACTACCTCTCAGCCTCTCAAGCGACGACGATCAACATGCACGTCTCAGCGAACAAGAAAACCGGTTGAGAAGCTCAACCATACTGCTGTTGTTCCTATTTGCTCTGAAAAGATTCCTACATCTGTTGCAGAAGCACTAAAAATTCCAGATGGCGTCAAGCAATGATTGATGAGATCAATGCGCAACTACGAAATCATACTTGGGATTTAGAGTCACCAAATCGAGCAACTAACATCGTGGGCTGCAAATGGGTGTTCACAATCAAAAGGAAGGCTGATGGAACCGTCGACAGATTCAAAGCTCGTCTTGTTGCAAAGGGATTCAATCAAAAACTAGGAATTGATTATCATGATACATTCATCCCAGTAGTCAAACCGGCAACCATTCGCCTTGTCCTCAGTGTCGCTACCTCCAACAATTGGTCTCTTAGACTGTTTGATGTTAATCACGCCTTCCTACAAGGCAAGCTCGAAGACAACGTCTACATGATACAACCTCCAGGGTTTATTGACAACGACAACCCCACGACTATATGTAAGCTCCATAAGGTGATCTATGGACTTAAAAAGCTCTGAGAGCCTGGTATAATGAGCTTCATAGGTTCTTGCTTGCCTCTGGTTTCAAAAATTCACTAGCTGACGCGAGCCTGTTCATCTACAACAACAATGGCGTCCTACTCTACATGTTGATCTATGTCGACGACATCATCCTCAGTGGAAACAACCCGAAACACCTCAACACCTTCATCACATCTCTATCATCGAGTTTTTCCCTCTAAGACCTTGGATAACTCTCTTATTTTTTGGGTATTGAAGCTCACTACTCTCCTCATGGTCTATTACTAACACAACACCATTATATTTCAGACCTCTTACATCGCAACAAGATAGCTGATTGGAACACAGTTCCCACTCTGATGTGTCTTTACAAAAGTCTCACGCTTGGCTGTGGAACACCACTCAAGAATCCAACTCAATACAGAACCACGGTTGGGAGTCTTCAATACCTCTCTCTCACCCGTCCTGACATCTCCTTTGCGGTGAAAAAATGTCCGAGTTTATGCCCAAACCCACCGATGATCATTGGAATGGAGTCAAACGCATTCTTAGATATCTTGCTGGAACCATGACCACCGGAATTTCTCTTCATAAGAACAATCCTTCCTCCGTACACTCATACACCGATGCTGATTGGGCGGGAAACAAGGACGACTACACATCAACTGCGCCTACATTGTGTACTATGGCAAACATCCTATTGCCTTGTCCTCCAAGAAACAAAACTACAGTTGCTCGATCATCAACGGAGGCTGAATATCGCTCCACTGCCTCCGAAGTCTGTTGGGTTACGTGTTTGATCACAGAATTAAGGCTCAAGCAACTCACCACGTCAACTATATACTGTGACAACATTGGTGCAACCTACCTCGCAGCCAACCTTGTTTTTCACTCAACAATGAAACATCTAGCCTTAGACTACCACTTCGTACGCAACCATGTCCAAGCAGGTCACATGTGTGTCTCTCACGTCACCTCTGCTGATCAACTGGCTGACGCTCCCACTAAGCTCCTGCCTCGCTCCAGACATCAGTCTCTTTGCAACAAGATTGGCCAAGGCGGTCCATCTTGAGGGATGATGTAAGATATAGAAAGGCTATCATCCCTCTCAATTATATATTCTCCTAATTTCTCTTTGCATATACGTATTTCTTATTTGTCTGTCTCATTGTATAAAGATAGAGCATTGCTAATTGTGAATAATATACAATTACATATTCAATAGTCGATACTGAGTTTCAGAACTGAAGACAAAACATATACACCTCTTTTGTCTTATCGTAACTCTTTGTTCATTTGCTTCAGCTCCTCTCATCCTACCATTCCGTTCTAGTGTCTGAACTAGATCTTGGGAGTTGGGGCTCACTAAGCGTAAGATTGCATTCGATGTATGCATTTGTAAACTAAAAAAGAACAATGATAGATTAAACCTATGTATATACAAAATTAACAATTTGATGTTGCAAATATGGAATAATTGAAAACAAAAAAGTGAAAATTTAAATCTGATTACCATAAAATAAGATTATGAATGCAGAAGGTGTTTTATATTTTTGTTAGAGAAATCGCCAAAAAACTCAAGAGCGAAACTATATATAAATAAAAAAAAGCATAATAACTAATATTTATTTTCAAAAATGTTTATAGTTAAAATTTTAGCCTTTTTCAAATATTTAATTTTTTATCTACTATTTAATTTTTGTCGTTTGTTACATTATGATCTATTCATATGGTAATTTATAAAGTTTAACTACCTTGTTATGATAAACATTCTTTGAGCGACAAGTCTCTCTCTGCAACATACATGTCGACGATAATAGGTTCTTCATACACACATTTATGATGGAAAGACTTTGAAACACTCAAGAGCATGAAAAAACAGTTTTACTTGTGGTTCTACAGAACTTTTTATAAGTTAAATCCATAAATCTGATTTTTTTATTATTTTTTACTAAAAATACATATTTTTAATTAACTCATCCCAGAAATCAGGCATCAACAAAATAGATTTACGGTTGATCTGAATAAAAATTCCAGCAAACTTATATTTGTCAGGTTAATCGAACCTCAAACCGAGTACATAAAACGTGAAACCTTTGATCACTAGGGGTCTGACTGGTAACCACTACAGGAACGACAAGAATGAAAGGGAAAAGAATGGGTAGGAATAAATTTGCAGAAACAAAAAGGAATAATTGTTCCTTATCAATTTTAATAAGGAATAATTTTGTTCTATATTCCTCTACAAAAAAAAAAAAGAATGAGAAGGAACAAGAAAGAAAAATTATTCCTTGCGAATAGTGATTTTTTAGGAGTTTTAAGGAATGGATTATTCCTCTTCATTCCTTGGTCACCATTCATACCCTAGGTCAAATGGGTTCATTGGTCCTTACTTAAATTAGGTTTACTCTTTTAGTTTTTTTTCATCGTTAATTTTTAGGATAAACTATAAAGACATTTTTTAAACAAAATTTCCTTTTAAAATATATTTATATAAAACAAGTATGTGGTTATTGATTATATAGATTTAGTTTACTTTGAATAAATTTAAACTAATCAGTTACATAGTATACATATTTATTTTTATTCTTGTTTATGATGTATTTATTTTTCAAAGTCTCTTATTAAATTGACTATACGATTATGCTAATTATAAATGATTACTTTATAATTTTAAATATTTAATTAAACTATATTAATAGTAATTACTAATTAATTTAATTTAATTTACTTTTATGAATGTTTTAAAAATATCTAAATTTAACTTTATGCTCTATATTTATTTTTATAGAATACTCTTGTTAATGGTATAATATACATTTAATATAGGTAGTATAATTAATTTTCATTTTAATATAAGTATATTTTAATTTATATTTATTGATGTTAACATATTTTTACCCATTATAAAATCTAGTCAATAAACTAAAATATAATAATCATATTAATTAATATTTTAAATAGTAATACATGTAGGGAAAATATTTTGGGGGATTTGCCAAATGCGACTAAAACCTGATTTTAAATGTAAAGGTGTGCCACAAATTTAATTAAATACAAAAGTAACTTAAAATATTAGCGAAACTACAAACAACCCCTCGTGATCAAACAAAAAAAACAGTATTGTAATTTACCATTATAACCTTGCGAGTGAGAAGACTTCTCTGAAAGTATTCTCATGTTGTAGATCTTAAAAATAATTTATAACTTTATAAAAAAAATATTTAGATTAGGAAAAATCATAATCAGGTAACTATAGACTTTTTTAAATGGTATAAATTTAGATTTACTAAAATTGAATAGTTTTCAACATAAATGAGTGAATGTAAGTTGAGTCAAAATATTTGTTGGTTTAGGGTTTGGTAACTATGTTATAATATTGTATATGTTTTTAGAGTTAGATTGTGGAATATTTTTTAAAAAACTAAATTTGACCTAAATGTGTTTAGGTTTGCGTATATTAAACCATTTATAAGTTGAATTTATGTTTAATAAAGTTTTTGTTTGTGATTTAGTTATATATTTGATTTTGGGGTCTCGGAGACTTAAATTTTGTAAGATATAATGCACTAGAAGACTTACTGGTAAACTTAACAACATATTTTTTGGGTCTTTAATTAGTTTATGGTTTAGAAGTCTTCTGAACCAAACCAAACCGTAAAATATTTACCTTCAGTTTGAACAAAATCAGAAATAATTACATTAAACCTAGCCAGATACTTACCGGACATATAAAAGCATTTTTCAATCTTTGTGGAAAAAAGACAGAACCCTAGCTGTTCTCTCTCAGAGGCGATTTCAAAGGCGATTTCCGGTGATTCTTGTTTCACTTTCGTTCTCACCGCTGGTAAGCTCATTTTACGGGGAAACTCGTTTGTCCTCAATGGGTTTAGAGTATTTTAGTAGGTTAACTAACCCGAGTCTTTTATTTCCAGATCTGAAACCGTTTGCGATTTGGTTTTCCGTCTCCGCCGCAGGTAGGTTCTTCCTTATTGCTGCCGAATCTTTGCTTTTGGAGTCTATAATTTTTGACACTATGCTTACTTCGTCTTCACCGTTGAGTTTTGCAGATCTGTAACCGCTCTGTCTTCGCCAGCCGTAACTTTGCAGATCCGGTAAACTTTGCTGGTTCGTACTGTAAGTCTTCCACTAGGTCTTCCGAGGTCATCATGTAGGTTTTCTGAAGTCTTCCAGTACATGAAGTTAGTTTATTACTCTTTTTTTGTTTGGTTTGTGTTTGAGATATTGGTTTTTCATTATTTTGCAGACTGGAAATGGATTTACCAGAACTTCCGAAGAGAGTATTTAACTTAGGGGAGGAGCCACTTCCACGAAAATTGATGCATATCATACTGATGACAAAAAGTTGATTGCGGCTCTAAAGGATGCTCTTCATATGAGTGGGAGGAGCTCAAGGAGTCAAGGTTGTGAGTGTTCATTAAGTTCATGGAGCTATATTTTGAATGGGCATCAAGGCTGGTTCATTTTATGCTCTGTTACCAGCTTGACATCGAGAAGAAGTTTGAGCTTTGGTGTCTTGTTGGTCCACAACCGGTGAGATTTTCACTGACAGAGTTTGAATACCTCACTGATCTGAACTGCGATTACATTGAAAACCTGTAAAATCCAAAGGATTAGGTTCGGAGGAGTTGGTTGCTTTCTGGGAGAAGATGGGTGTTGATTTCGATGCTGGTCCAAGCTCTCAACAAATAATAGCAGCAAGTAAGAGATGCAAATGGTGGTCTCGGGATGATTTCACGCTGCTGGGATACCTAGCCATTTACATTGGCTTCATCGAAGGGAGAAAATATCCATCTGCTACACGGGCTAGTCATGCAAGGCTAGTGGTGGATTTAGAAGAATTTGAAAATCATCCATTGGGGAGACTGGCGTTTAAGGTACTGATGGACTCTGTGAAGACATACGATTTTACAAAGTCTTATATTGTTGATGGGTTTATACAAGTTCTCCAGGTGTGGGTTTACTTTCCTCTGCCAGACTTAGCTTCTGCGAAGGGATATCCCCTACAAAACAAACTGAGTACATCTTTTTTGGCTTATAGGAGTGGCAAAAGACGCAAAAATTTTTAAGATTCTATCAACAGTCACGTAACTATAATTATTATTAAATAGTATGATATTGATTGATTTACTACATACTCGCGTGAACAACTACGTTGTGAAGGCTTTTGATGAAATGTTCCCAAAATGGGATAATGATGTAGAGGATACAAAGGCTGAGAACATAATGAAAGTCATGTTTGAGACAAAAGATCATTTGAAGTGGACCATGGATTGTTGGCCTCACGCTGGTACTAACCCGTGGACCAATCCTAAGGTTGGGTTGTGACAAAAACAGAAGTGATGAGTAAGATGAGAAAGAAGAAAAAGGAAGAGCTCAGAAGAAAATTCATACAGAGGCTCGTTCATATGCTCGTTCAGATGGTTGTTCAGATACTTCTGCTTCTGGAAGTTGGGCTAAGAAAGCAGAGATCGAACAAGACTTCAAGGCCCTCAAAAAATTCATGTCTAATGGGTTTGGGAAGTGCCTGAAGGAGATGAAGGTTCTTGAGGATAGGATGTACGCTGAGGTGGTGAGAATCAACAAAAAAAGCAACTACATCTAATGATCTCCAACTCACTGTTTCAAATCCACCTAAATGTAGGCACGGACTCGGGGTTAGTTACGAAACCTCTTCCAAAATCATAGTGAAGACATACACTAGGCAAAGTAGTAGGCTACAAAACTGAAACTTGTATGTGTTCCATTTGTACGTCAGAACTCTCAGATCATATATGTTTCTTTGTTTTCTGTTTGTATGGATTTTGTTTCATGTGATGATTCTGGATCTTTGGTTAATATTAATTGTGTTTAGATTCTTTGGTTATTGTGAATTGTGTTTAGATACCTAGATTAATGTGAATTGTGTTTGGATATGACATGATTTTGTACATCGAAATTGCAGAGTGAGAGTGTGAATGGGTCAAAAGCAAAAAGTGTTAACAATGCAGAAGATGACGCCCAAGAACGGGATTCGTCCAAAGAGCTAAAAGAGAAAGAGATTTCATCCAAAGAGCTAAAAAGATACAGAGTGAGGAGAAAACTTCATGTGATTGCAAAATTAACCTACACAGATCCATTGATAGTGAGCTGACATCATCTAAAACTTGAAAAGACTTCCGTTGAAGTTTTCCGCCATAAGACTTACCTGGAAGTCTTCTATAGAAAGCCAAATTTCTGACACAATTTGGTCAATTGCAAAACTAATTTGTTTATCTGGAAAGAATTTCAGGAAAGTCTTCTGGAATCGACAAAGAAAACTTCCATGGAAATCTTCTGGTCAAAGCATATGTTAGTTTTGCAATTGACATTCTGTGTGTTTTTAAAGAATTGAGAAGACTTCCGTAAAAATCTTCCCGGATAAAAAGGTTAGTTTTGTAATTGATTGATTAGTGTCAAAATTCTGACTTTTTCTAAAGACTTCACTGTAAGTCTTCCGGCGAAAGACTTCCACAAAAGTCTTTTGTAGAAAGTAAAATCTCTGACATAATTCACTGAATTGCAAAACTAACTCGGAAGACTTTCATGGAAGTCTTCTCAACTTTTACATGAAGTCTGCTTACTAATAGTGGAAGTCAGTGTAGGTTAATTTTGCAATCGAAAATTAAAAATTAAAGATTTAATTTAAACTGGAAGTCTTCCAGATTTTTATTCCGTGATTTTAGTCAAACCTAAGGCTATGAAAATCTTAATAAAAGTCAAATATAGCCAATTACAAAATATCATATGCAGATTTCCACCGACAGTAAGCTAACTTCATGTAAAAGGTAAGAAGACTTCGGTGGAAATCTTCTAACGGAAGACTTACCGGAAAATCTTCTATAGAAAGTCAAATTTCTGACACAATTCGGTCAATTGCAAAACTAACTAGGTTATTGATATCTTGCATATTTCCATTGTTTTATCCATTCATCCAATTTCATTTTGATCATATAAATTAAGATTTAGTCATTTCTAGGTTGTATTTTGCATATATGAGTCTTTATTAGGTATTGGAATACCCTTGGAGTTCTTGAAGGTGATTGGATGCATTTGAGGTTCAAAAGAGGAGCAAAGAGTGATCATTGCAGGAGGAGGTCGTGGAGCGACCTTCTGGAGCGACGTCCATAGGTAGCTCCCAGTCAGAGCGACTTCCTGGAGCGACGTCCGTAGGTAGCTCCCAGCTAGAGCGACATCCCGGAGCGAGGAACCTAGGTCGCTCGCCTTTTTATAAAATTCAGAAGCCAAAACAGCCCCTGGAGACGTCTCAGAGCGACGTCCATAGGTCGCTCCCACCAGAGCGACCTTCTTGAGCGACGTGGCGAGGTCGCTCCGTGTCATTTGCTTGGTCGAAACCTTGTATTTTCTAGGGAACTTTTGGTCATTTGTTTCATGTTCTTACACTTCCTAAACCTAAGTTTAAGCACCCTCTTGTAGCCTACCACGCAGATAATTTTGGATCTTGAGAAAAAACACAAAAGCCTCTTGGAAAAGTTGATTTCTATGAATAATTCTTCATTTTTCTTGTGATCTTGTTTTGTTTCATTGCATTATCCACTCATCTTTACATGATTAAGCTTGAATCCAATATGGTTTTGAGAGGAATTATGAAGATTAGTGAGTAATCCACCTTTGAATTCATGGGTTAGGGAGATTAAGGGTGATTAGGCTAGAACTAGGATGCTTTGTGTAGATTTCTCTTATCCCTTGCTATTAGAGTGTTCTTAATTCATGGGTTAGGGAGATTAAGGTTGAGCTTTAGGCATTTCCCACCTCACAAGGTGTTCGATGAAATGCCTGAGCCAACTCTCCTAAGCTTTTAACATACTTTACCAAAGACATTTGTTGTTAAAGGTGTTAATATGGCTAATAAATATAACATAGTTACTAAACTATAAACCAAGAATATCATGACTTAACTTACATTCACTCATATATGTTAAAAACTATTCAATCTTAGTAAATCTAAGTTTATATCATTTAAAATGTCTATAATTACATGATTATGATTTTTTTCCTAATAAAATATTTTTTTTATAAAATTTATCAATTATTTTTTAAGATCTACCTACAGCATGAGAAGACTTTCAAAAAAGTCTTCTTAGAGTAGACATCCTTGAAAGTCTTCTCACTCGCAGGGTTATAATGGTAAACTGCAATATTATTTTTTGTTTGGTCATGAGGGAATATTTGTAATTTCACTAGGCTTTTGAGTTACTTTTTTATTTGATTGTAATTGGGACATATGCATTTAAAATCAACTTTTGAGTCATATTTGGCAAATCCCCTCTATTTTTTAAATGAAACTAGGATACTTTACCCTACGCAAGCGCATGCTTTATCTACAATTTTATTTAGTTTCACATTTTTTTATTATTAATACAGTTTTACTATTATGTTGAGTGTTTTTTTCTAATTTTTTTTTGTGCAAAAATGCATTGAAAATTAAAAGAAACACGTGATAGTAGTTTTAAAACCAAGAAAAATAAATTTCACTGAAAATGGAGGAAGAGATGACTTTGGAAAGAAAAGATTTGTATCATTTTGAAACACTACAACAACCATATCCATGAGAGATTTACATTCCTTATTTTCTGATTTTGTTGCTTTTTAATGTGTATTTGGTGATTTTTCTTCATGGCTATTGTCTGAAGTGGTGGGTATGTTTAGCTTAATTTAAAACCTATCATTCTAAACTGTGACAACCACCTGTAATAATAAAAACAGATGTTAATATAATATTTTATATTTTGTGACAATAAAATGTTAAACAATTAATATTTTCTTTATTATAGAACTATCTTTTTCTGTGGATTATCTGACATTTTTAGGCTGCAAACATGGTGCTTGGCTGTAAATTTGAAAGTCAATTTTATATATGTGGAAAATGAACTGTGTCGTTTTCTACAAGTCGACTCAAACATGTACACTATGTAATATTTACAGTTCGTTTATATCATTTGTGTTGTAATTTCTGATACACTTAATGGTAGTCAGAAAAATTGTTTAAAGTTTGGACAAAAATATCTCGAAAATGAGATTTGATGCATGTTTTGAAGGAAGTTCGGTTATTTCAGTGTCAAACTTGACAACTAAAGCACAAACATTACCGTTGTTGATGCTACGCTAAATTGTTGTACCTACAATCACTGGTGTTCAATAGAGAATATAAATAAATCACCAAATAGATTTTTTTATTATTAAAATAGAAACACTTTTACAAAATACCTTTTAAATATAACTTATTTACGGGCATGCCATTTACTGATGTGTCATGAGAGTTATTCTCAGCCTTTTTATATATAAACCCACTCATTACTAGAGTATTTACAATTACTGTCACTGGTCTCACTTTAACAAAATATGTTGCTGAAATTAATACACATGCATATCGTATGGTTTTATAATATTTATGACGTGCTCTTTCTGGAAATAGTTATTAACCTATAAGTCCCATGTTTTAAATGCTTTAAAGCCTGTGTTATACAATATAACGTGCCGGAAAATAATCGAATAAACGTCCAGACGATTGTATAACAAATAATCAAACATACATCTTTTTTTTTTCAAAGACATCTAAACGATTGTAAAAGACATCTCAAATGCAGAGCAATATGTAAATTTTCTTGAATCAAGGCTATGTATGTTATTCAAGAATCAAGGTAGTTACGTATGATCAGAGCCGGCCCTAGACATATGGAGGCTAGAAGCCAAAAACAATTATGTGGCCATCAAGGTTCGAACTCATGACCTCAACAAAGTAGTAGGATAATGTTTACCAAGTAGACTAGAGGAACTTTTGACAAAAATGTGGTCGAAATGGTACTTAATATTTAGCGGCCGGAAGCATGTGCTTCACCCACTTCTATTCAAGGCCGCCTCTGCGTATGATGGTGTTAAAAAAAAGTTACGTATGATAATTGCTACGAATCAATGTTACGTATGTTCTGCTACATAACAGTATTAAATCAAGGAACTTCAACTAATGTTCTCCTATTATTTTGAATTACAAAATTATATTATTAAAACTACAACAATTTATATAAATTACAATGCATAATACTTATCATGTTTCTTTATAGTTTATGGCCTATTTCTGCATCATGTTTTTTATTAATTACAATTCATGACAGTTATCACGTTTCTTTATAATTTTGATTCCATGCAAGTATAACAATGTTATGCTATAATTTCGCCACTATACAATAATACAATACTAAAAGGGAAACATGAGCCACATATAGGATGTCCATGTCACTTAAAATAATCAGTCAATCACAATATTTTGTTTCGCCACGTCAACAAATCATTTCAAAAATTGGGTTTTCGTTTTTTACGGCCTAGTATCTTTAAAATTCTGATTGGCCCATGAAATCCAGATATCTTTTTTTTAATTTTGTTCGTACCGTAATTTTGCTTCGACAAAACCTTTGCTCATCCTCTTCTTCATTTCCGTTAAACGAATCTGAAACGATACTTAATTCGCTCTTCCTCCTTTTAGTATTGTAATCCTTTTTCTCCAAATCTCAACTAACCATTTGATCATCAAGTTTGTTTTTTTTTTTAAATCGAAGGAACACTAGTTGACGTAGTTCTCGGATTTCACTCGGTGGATCCTTATGTGGTAATGTTTCTCTTTGAATTCAGCTAAGGTAATGTTTCTCTTTGAATTCAGCTAACTCTCTCATTAATCTCTACGCATATCTCTTGGATCTGATTTTTCTTTTAAAAAAGAGTTCTGATTATAGCTGACGGCAACATACACTCTCATGTCAGCCACAACCATGAGACTTGACATGGAGGCATTTCCGAAAAAACAAGACACTCCAATTATCTTAGCTCAGCCTACGTACTGGAACCTATCGGGTCACGATTCAGGAAACATTCTTAACCACATGATCTGAATTACTTTGGTTATTTAAATTGATTTGTGTGATTGTGTAGGTTAAATTATTATCAACGAACAATAGTATCTATGTTTTTGAAGGCTTTGTTTAAAGCGAGATTTGAGCAAGCACTTAAATCTCAGAAGCTGAACATCAAGAAAACAGAACAGCAGCTAAGGAGAATGGGTGCTAACCCGGAACAATCAGGAGGGAGTAGTAGTGTGGTGAATGCAGAGGAAACATAACAGAGTGATGAAGATTGTGACTAGGAGGATCTAGACAGATTCATAATTGAGATAGAAGAGGCGGCAGACAAGGAGGAGGAGGAAGAGGAAGCTGTGGAGCTAAGAGGAGTATGGTAGGATAAGGTATTGGAACCGAGAGGAGCTTGCAGGAAGAAGCAGAGGACCTTATGGAGATTTGAGTCAGGGGCTTAGAAGAAATGAGAGGGATACGCGTAGCCAGAGAGGAGATCCAATATAGTGATGATGATGATAAGACAGTGATTAATTGGATTATGAGGATGATGATGAGATCCCAAAGATATTTGATAGGCCAATATCAAATACAAGAAAGTAGGGGCGTGATTTTGTGAGAAGAATCCTTGTTCCTTGAGCTAGAGTGAGGAGTGATGAAGATGGAGGAGGAGGAGACAGTGATTAATTGGATTCTGAGGATGATGTTGAGATCGCAAAGATATTTGATAGGCCAAGATCAAATACAAGAAAGTAGGGGCATGATTTTGTGAAAAGAATCCATGTTCCTTGAGCTAGAGTGAGGAGTGATGAAGATGTGTTGAGTGATGTTGATAACACAATGTGGAATTCGGGTGATGAAGAGGATGCAGCACCGGCTAATTATATCTCGAGCAGCAATTAGGATAAAGATGAAAACTGGACAGTATCTGCATCTAAAGAAACAAGATTCAGTAACAATAGTAGTTCAAAAGATGGTATCAAAAATTCGAAGATCAAGAATGGAAAAATGAAGGGATGAGTATTGGGATAGTGACTAGAAATGGAAGAACATGAGTCCCATGTAGGCTGTCCATGTCACTTAAAATAATCAGCCAACCACAATATTACGTTTCGCCACGTCAACAAATCATTTCAAAAACTGGGTTTAATTTTTTACGGCCCATTATCTTTAAATTTCTGAGTGGCTCATGAAACCCAGATATCCATTTTCTAATTTTGTTCGTACCCTAATTTTGCTTCGACGAAACCATTGCTCTTCCTCTTTCTAGTTTTCGTTAAACGAATCTGAAACGATACTTAATTCTCTCTTCCTCCTTTTAGTATTGTGTTCCTTTTTCTCCAAATCTAAACTAACCATTTGATCTTTAAGTTTGTTTTTTTTTTACAAAATCGAAGGAAAACTAGCTGACGTAGTTCTCGGATTTGACTCGGTGGATCCTTATGGGGTAATGTTTCTCTTTGAATTCAGCTAACTCTCTCATTAATATCTATGCAGATCTCTTGGATCTGATTTTTCTTTTAAAAAAAGAGTTCTGGTTATAGCTGATGGCGACGAACACTTTCACGTCAGCCACAACCATGAGACTTGACATGGAGGCAGTGTCGGGAAAAAAAAGACTCTCCAATCATCTTAGCTCAGCATACGTACTGGAACCTATCGGGTCACGACATAGGAAACATTCTTAACCACATGATCCAAATTACTTTGTTTATTTAAATTGATTTGTGTGATTGTGTAGGTTAAATTATTATCAGCAAACAAGTAATATCTATGTTTTTGCAGGCTTTGTTTAAAGCGAGATTTGAGCAAGCACTTGAATCTCAGAAGCTGAACATCAAGAAAACAGAACAGCAGTTAAGGAGAATGGGTGCTAACCCGAAATAATCAGGAGGGAGTAGTAGTGTGGTGAATGCAGAGGAAACAGAACAATGTGATGAAGATTGTGACTAGGAGGATCTAGACAGATTCATAGCTGAAGTAGAAGAGGCAGCAGACAAGGAGGAGGAGAAAGAGGAAGCTGCGGAGCTAAGAGGAGTCTGGTAGGATAAGGTATTGGAATCAGAGGAGCTTGCAGGAAGAAGCAGAGGAGCTTATGGAGATTTGAGTCAGGGGCTTAGAAGAAATGAGAGGGATACATGTAGCCAGAAGAGATCCAACGTTAGTGATGATGATGATAAGACAGTGATCAGTTGGATTCTGAGGATGATGATGAGATCCCAAAGATATTTAATAGGCCAAGATCAAATACAATAAGGTTGGGGCATGATTTTTGGGGAAGAATCCCTGTTCCTTGAGCTAGAGTGAGGAGTGATGAAGATATGTTGAGTGATCTTGATAACACAATGTGGGATTTGGGTGATGAAGAAGATGCAGCACCGGCTAATTATATCTCGAGCAGCAATGAGGATGAAGATCAAAACTGGACAGTGTCTGCATCTAAAGATACAAGATTCAGTAACAACAATAGTTCAAGAGATGGTATCAAAAATTCGAAAATCAGGAGTGAAAAAACGAAGGGATGAGTATTGGGATAGTGATTAGAAAAGGAAGAACATGAGATTATCATCCTTGGTTTTTGATTATTGAATGAGAACTTAACATTGTTAAACTCTGGTCTGAATATTGAAAGCTGATAAGTTCTGCAGTTTGCTTCGGTTTGTGATGATTCAGTGGAAGACAAACATTTAAAATTTACGTTATGGTTTCGCAGTATCAAATTATGATGATCTGTACTTTTATGTTTTTTTTTTTATTTCTTTTGATTGTTTTACGAGTTTGTAAAACTAGGCGAGATCTCAAAAGTAGACTTTTGAGATTGACTTTATCACACACTACGTATTCCACAAGGTAACCTCATTTTCGAAGTCAAAAGAGAATCTGTTCAAAGCAGTTTCATAAATAACAGAGACACATGGTGGTAGATGTATCTACACAATCACACAAAAATTATAAACGAACTGTTTTGCTGAGTAATATGATAAGTTACATGGCATGTTAGAAACATGTCTACGAAATAAAAAAAATTACTATTTTAGTTATTCACGATTATTCATGGCAATTATTATTCATATCTCAATAACAAAATATTAGTCAATATTGATACAAATCCATTCTATATAATTAAAAGAATAATATCTTTATTTAAATAAAAATTTATCAAATATCTATTGCGATATTTAAAATTTGAATTATATTGTAGTATATACATTCTAAATTATGAATTATATTGTAATATATGCATATCTACCTAATAAAAAATAACAATCACACGTGAAGAATTTAGTTAAAATATAAAACACAATTAGACACTATACATATACATTGCATATTTATTTCATATCACTAAAGATTATGATAAAAAATATTAATAATAGTTTATATACATCAAATAACCCATGTGATATTTAAAAGGTGTGATATATTCTAAAAACAATATAAATACAATTATACACAAATTATATATATTTATATTGATAATTAACTAAAATTAAGTGTTGGGCCCACATAAATGAGCATAATTTTCTTACGACTATTTATTATTTTTGTTTTAGTAATTCCACAATAACATCATAAGTTAATTTCTATAGTTTTAAAAAACCTAAATCAAACATTAAACTTTTTTTATATGAAAAATTTTCATCAAAATATATATGCTTATTATAGTGTTGAAAAACATCCACATATTAAAATATTTTTGACAATATACATCTATTTGTTTTTAATATATAATTTTAAATTATTTTATACCTTACTTTTTAAAATAGAAAAGAATATTTCCTGATAAAAATACAATATTCTATAAGATATCATATTTTAAAAATTTGCATTTTTGTGGATAATTATCCTATTAATTTATAAACAATTAACTAATATAATAACTTATAAATTTATATCACTAAGATAAATTTCTTTGTTAATTAATTTATATAAAAATATATAAATTTTAGTAAGGGTATCATTGATTTTAACGGCTCCAATGTTTAATATTTAATATTTAATTATAAATTAAGGGTATTTATAAAAATAAGTTTTCTTCATTAATATTTAACTATAAATCATTTTATATCTTAATTTTTAAATTTTATAATAGTATGATATTATTTTAAAAACCAAAATCAAATATATATAAAACTAAGATATATAATAAATATCATGTTGTTACACTATTGTATTCAGATGACAAAAACATATATAAGAATTATCTTATTCTTGAAATATTTTTTTTGATAAACTTATTATATTAATTATTCTCAATTATATATGATAATAACATACTAATATAATATTATTTTATCAAATTTTTAATTATATTATAAATTTCATATAAAGTTCATTAAGGATAGTATAGATATTAATTGTTATAAATTTCATTAATGATAGTATATATATATTAACCGCTCTAATTTTTAACGTGAGTTTTGTTACAAAAAAATCACTTTGCAAATAATAGTATATATATATATACATTATTATGTACTATAACAAAAGATAATGATACTACATTGCAGTTACAAAATATAGATTGTTGCTTAGAAGAAAATCAGATTCTTGGTTTAAAAGACATGCCAAAATTCTTTTACCAGTTTAAGGCATCAAATACAACGGTATGACTCACTATATCTATATGGATTAAAACACCAATTTCTTTTTTACAGTTATTGGATACAAAAAATGGAACCAATGTTCATGACAACTAAATTTATAAGTATAGTAAAACTTCTATAAATTAATAATGTTGGGACTACACCAAAATTTTCTTTTTTTATTAAGTTAGAGATATATTAATTTATCATATACTAAATGAACCAAAAATTTAATTTGGGACTATAAAATTATATTATTTTATATAGATATTTAGTGTATATTAATTAATAGAGTATTAATTTATAGAGGTTCTACTGTATCTGCGCGTAGTGCGGAAAAATCTCTAGTCTACATAAAAAAAAAAAGATTGTTCTTAATTTTGCATAGTGTAAATACGTGAAGTCTAAGTATAATTTAAAACTACTTAAATTTTAGACCTTTTTTCAAAAAAAAAAAAAAAAAAATTAAACTTGCATAATTCTCACATTCTATCTATAACTCAAATTTAGGTAACTTTGAACAATCATATAGAGTAGGCAATTTTAAACTATTGAAAATTTTCATCATGCAAATATATTCCCACGTATCTTACTAATCAATGCTACCATCTATCTACAATTTACGGCAAGTAAATTATCCATATGTTTAATTAAATATTCTACAATCGTTTTAATTAAATATATTTCAGTACGAAAGAGGAAATCCTAGATATCAAATAGTTATTTTTTTTTTTTGACATCAAACAGCTGATCTATTACTCAAACGACTTGAGGTGGTCCGGGTAACCAGACCGGAATAAAACAACCAACGTACACAAGCTTACGATAAAAAAACCTAGCTATCTTAGCTAGAAAATCAAGAAAGCCGTTCTGTAATCTAGGAACATAAAAAATTTTGAAATCAGAAAAGCAGATCTTTAGTGTCAATAATTTTTCCAGCTCTGTTGAGAAGCTATGCCATGCATGAGGATTCCTGGACATCGCGATCATCTCCTTGCAATCAGTTTCAAAACTCTGACATAACAAATATTGAATATTTATATAAAATCAAAATACTTATATAAAATCAAAATACTCAGAGATGTTATCATTCACTATGTTTCTACGTTACTTTGACCCAGTAAGAAAATTACTATATATTAATATAGAGAAGTCTTCGTTTCAAGAGCTAACAATTCAACAATTAGGTTGTATACATTTATTTACATACTAGGTGATTTTCCCGTGCTCATGCACGGATATGAATATTCATAAAAGTAAATTTTTATAATAATTGATTGATATTTAATTTTAGTTTTGAATCAATTTATCTGTATAATTTATATTAATAAATATTATATTATTCTAATTATATACATATGCTTTGGATATATTATTGTCGGTTTAATTATTTTTTTGATCAATAGTCGGTTTGATTATCAATTTGGTATATTGGATAATATATATTTTTTGAATTCAGCTATAATATTTTTTTATTCTGAATATAATAAAAATTTGATTAATTTTCTTTCTTTTTTCGGTTGGTTATTGTCTTTAGATATGTAAATATATTCTTTGATATGTAGATATATTATAGTTAAATTATGTATTACTTAATATATATTGTGCTTAAAATGAAATAAATAATAAGCTGAAGTGTTTGATTCAAAATTACATAAATGAATATAATGATAATATTTTGAAGTCTCATGCATATATATAAATTCTAAAAAGAATTAAACTGTAATTGGTTAATATTTTCTTTTTTCTTTTTAATAGGTTTTGAGTCAACCTCTAATTTATATGAATAAAATTAAATAGATTATTATTATTATTATTATTAAATTATATGTTCTTATGGTAATTAGATGTTTAATTTTGGATAAATTAGATCAGTCGAGTCATTCATATTGTGAGTATATTGAGTTAAATATATTTTTAAATTAAAATTGAAGTAAAATTAATTTTTATTTTAGTTAAGTCAAATAAAATTATTTTTATTTATCGCTTAAATATACATGTATTTTCATAATATTTATTTACTCTTTATATGTGTTCAAAAAAATTACTCTTTATTTTAGTTAAGTTAAATCAAATTATTTTTATTTATCGCTTAAATATACATGTACTTTCATAACATTTATCAAATTATATTTTGATTTCCTAAAAATATTATAAAATAAAGTGTAACTGATAAATTTTTGGTTCTTCATGAACATATATATTTTTATTATTTTGAAAATATATTTTATGTTATTTAAAAATATATATATTAATGGGGGTGTTACTATTTTGTGAACTTTCATTTTTAATAAAATCATATTATATACATATATTTTGTTTTAAATTTGTTTTAAAATTTTAGAAATATTTCCTTTTTATTATATATGTTATTTGGAAAGAGGTAAAAAACTAAATAAAAAATAATAATCTTAAAATCTAACAATTCATTAAGGGTATCTATGTAATCAACCATCGCGAGAGTTAACGTGAACGCAACACGTAGGAAACTGACTTCTCAAATAATATTATAGAGATCTTGCCATTCCTTAGATGACTATTTCATTAATAACCTTAGAGCATTTGTTTCTCTCTCTAACAGAGGTCATATATGCTTCGATCTACATTACCTTCCATTCTTAATACTCTTCCCTAAGTACACGTTTTAGACTTTCTTACGATAACAATGGTTGGTTTGGATTTTGTTGTTGATCTGAAGCTTTTCAAATTAATGTGGAAGATTAGAGTGAAAGTGAACAAAAACAATGGTTTGTTCTCTTTCTTCTTTGTTCTAAAACCAACAAAAAAAACAGAAAAGCGAACCGAGAAACATATGAACATCCGAATTTCTTTAATATAGTTTAAAATATACTGTTTAAATTAAAATACAAAAAACAGAATTATAATTATAATTTTCTCCAAAATATTTAAAAGTATCTGAATTATCCAAAATTTTATCTGAACCCCATACATATGATATTTAATCAAAAAACAATATTTTAAAACTTTTTAACCCAAATTAAAAAAAAAAACAGAATCAAACCGGAACCGAATATGATCTGAATTACTTTGAATATTAGCCAAACTAAATAACTGAACTAAATTACTTTGAATTTTTTAAACTTTGGTACCCGAACTAAACATAAACCAAAATAACTGAACCAAACTTTCAAAAAATTGTAACAGATCTTATATTTTTTCAAATGTCATTTTTAAATAATTAAAATGAGAATTATAATAAAAGTTTCATCTGGAATTTTAAAATTATCTGAATTATCCAATATTTTATCCGAACCCCTTAAAAAACCAAATTTTTTTACTTTTAAACCAAAATTAACAAAAAAAACAAAATCAAACCAAAAACAAATCTGATTCGAAATTAATTCAAATATTAGCTCATGGTCAACTTTGTTACCCGAACGAAACATAAACCAAAATAACCGAACCAAATTTTCTAAATATTGGAACAAATCCTAAATCTCCAAAACCGAACAACAAAAAGAAATGAACTAACCAAACTGGAATCGAATCGATAACCGAATGTCCGAGACTATATCAAACAATTAATTCTTTAATTTTGAACACAAATATGTATTGAAAAAAATAATCCAAACTAGATTTTGACCAGCGCGTCCGCGCGAATGTATTTTGTCAACAATATTTTGATATTTGGTTTTCAAGTTCTTATTTAGGGTTGGGCAAAAGATCTGAATCCGAAAAAACCCAACAGATCCTGTTTCAAAAAAGTATTACCAAACCCGAATCAAAATTGATTAAACATCTGAATTATTTAAAATTTGGGTATTTAGAGAACTCAAACCAAATCCGAGTATCCAAAATAAATTTATATATTATATATATATTATTTATTTTTAGATTTAATGTATATGAAAACATCCAGAATATATGTGATACTATATACAAATAGTTAAAACTAAATATCTAAAATAGTTAAAGTATATTCAAAGCACCAAAAATACTTAAAATAATTATCGAATATCTGTCCAAATATTTAAAAGAAACCAATTTATATGCTATTTTAGGTATTTTGACATATGTTATTCAAATTTAAATTTAATATTTTACTTTGTTTATAGATTTTAGAAACTTTAAGTATATAATAATTTTTAGATTTTTAAAAATTATTTAAATGGGTTATACGAATCTGAACCGAACCCGCGAAAATTCGAATTGAACCCAAATGAAAATTTAGAAATATCTGAATGTTTGAATCCGAAAGAATGGATCGGTAATTAATTGATACGTTCGAATGCGTAGAATTAAAAAAAATCGTGATGTTATTTTGATATTGATAAAAGAAATTTAGTTATGGTATTCTGCAGTTAATTTGTTTTTTTTGTAGAAGTAGGAATTTTTTTTTTTGAATGATGGTGAGTTTTGGAAGAAAATAAGTTTGATTACTTTGATATTTTTGAATTTAATAAATGTAATGATATTGGCTAAGCCAAAAAATCGCTAAACCATTAAATCGGCTACCCAAGGTTGGTCCTCATAAATCAAAAACAATATACAAAATGTTAAGAAATCGACTATCATTGTACTGGTTACTAAAATATAAAATCTCACATAGATTACAAATTTCATGTTTTCGTAATCTTAAGATTAAACGTTTCGTTTGTGATGCGTTAGCTAATGTATAAAACAATTGGTCATATGTTTACTCTGTTTGGTTATGAATTATATAAATGGTGATTATTATCTGGGCAACATAATTATAGTAAGTCCAAACCCATTTAAAATATTATTCCTAACCGAACAGGTTAATTTATGGGCTGGCCAACGATTTTTAAGTAGTTATTGTTGAATTTTTTAAAATAATAACTGTGTTTTAAATGTACTACTGCTTTAATATATTAGACTAGATTTTGATCCGCGCTTTTCAATCGCGGAAATTTTTTTATGAAAAAAAGTTTATATAATTGAGTTTTGTAGTATGTTTTGGTATAAAATCAGTAATCCAAAATTTGTGGTGATGAATGTTTTGCATTAGTTTTTAGTTTCAGTTTTTATTTTTAGATTTGGTTTTAGATTTTTGTTTTTGGTTTTTAGTTTTTAAGTTTCTATTTTTAGCTTTTGGTTTGGGGTTTTAGCTTTTAGATCCGTTGAGTTAGTTTGAACTCATAATTACCAACAAACAAATTCCAAAGAATCGAACATCAAATTTAAAACTGAAAAGATGACAATTTTTTTTTAAAAAAAATTGCAATAGTTTATTTTGTAAATAATCAAAAGCAAAAATATAACCTGCGTTTTCAGTTTTTGGTTTTGGATTTACTTTTTAGATTTTGTTTTTAGTTTTGTTTTACATTTATTTATTTTTAAAATAAGTAAATTATTTAAGAAAAATAAAAAAATAAACTATTTAAAAGTTACCATTGAAATTTATCAAGACAGAGTGATTGTTATTTAAAATTAAAAAAATATTAACATGTTTTAAAGTACATGATTTAAATAAGTGATTAATAATAGATAATTTTGTTTTGTTAAAAATATTAAATACTTTTGGCCCTGAAAATAGTAATTGATTTTTGGTGGAAAATTTATTTAAGGTTTTTTGGAGTTTTTCATTAATACTAAGCCCAAAATCCAAACTATATAATTTGTCATAAAAATAAAAGTAAGCCCAAAACTCTATTCCATAAATAGCCGCCTGTTTAATTTAAGTAATACGGTTCAATCCACTATATGACTTGTATTATTTATAACACTCTAGAAATGGTCCAAATTTAAATGAAAACTTGTATCAGTAGATAAAAATAATAACTTTATATTAATAGAGTAGATATTATAACATTAGAACCTAAGTTTTTATAACAACTAGAGACTTTTCCGGGCTACGCCCGGATTTATTTTTATAAATTATCAGTTATTTTAAGATATTAAGTTATTTCTATTGGACTATATATTTATATATTGAAAGCAATGAAAAATAAAATTATTAAAATGAAATTAAAATGATTCAAATATAAGGCGTAAACAATAATAAAAGTGCATATATTACATTATTCAAAATATTATTACAGCAGAAAAAAATATGGTTTAAACTCAAAATCATTTTAAATTTTGATTTCTTAACTATACATTCCCTATATCTTCTGGATTTTATTACTTAATTAGTGACTAACATTTTTTACGTTTTAGCAATAAAACTAATTTTCTAGAAGTATGTTTAAAAATAATTGTTGATAAAAATTTCAACTTTAAAAGGTTGGACCTGAAAAATAGTTTGTAAATACATGATAAAATTTTAACAGTTAATTGTTTATTATATACTTTTTGAAAATCCATAAGAGTTGAGAGAAAGAGAAGGATTTTCATAAGGTTTTTATGTCTGAATTTTTGGTTTGACAACATTCATATATTGTCTAATACTTAATATTACATTTTTTGAAAATGAATCTATTATAAAAATGATTTAGGAAGTATTAGACGTTTTTAAAAGATTTGGTGTAAAAAAAATATAAATTAATAAATAGATTAATAAAGATGTTAAATAATCGATGTGTCGGGCTCATGTTGTCTATGAATGTATAGCTTTACATATAGATAACAATCGTACATAAACGTATTTTGAAAGAGTATATAGTAGTATAGATATCAAACATATAATTTGGTAACACAAACTGTTATTATTGTTGTTGTTACTAACCAAATAAAAACAATATATAAAACAAAAAAAAATTACATGAATCCAACAACATCCAAACATTATACGACAAAAGTTCTTCTTCGCCTTCACCTTCTTTTGAAAGTTGAGAAACCTGATACCATAGGCAAAGACGTAGACAAAGACAAAGAGCTGTATATATCCTATATGGACAGAAGCTACAACTGGTAAGAAGTCATGTTCGAACCCGAACACATCTTTCAGAAAAGTTTTAAGGCTCATGTCTCCAACACCAGCAATATGCACTATCGAATCTTTGTCTCCTACTTGAGATGTGATTATACAGTACAACGTCCAAGAAAATGGTGTTAACCAGTAGTACCATCTCCACCATATCGTTATTTGCTACGTACCTAAACTTATAAGTTAGATACACTCTTTTTAATTATTGATTATGTAAGTTGATGAAGAATGTTACCGGTATTTGTCTGAATAAACAGAAGAAGAGATTCCAGAGACCAAGAAAAGGACATGAAGATTCCAGCAATCTGATAGTTTGGTGTCAAGGCCACAAGCATCAGACTATGTAGTAGAACCGATAAAGAGAGGAGATGGTGAATACTTGAGCAAAGTCCACATTCATTCGTGACTCCATTGAGGAGCAGTGACGTCAAGCATTCACGTTGCAGGATTGTATCCGGCCTTGATCTTTGGAACCTATTCAACAGCCTGCAGTATAATGCTTTTAGTTTGATTACTCAAATTCTCCAAGGGATATAACCTGGAGAAGGACAAAGACAGATGATTCACCTCAAAGAATGTGAGTGATGTCGTAGATTTAAAGCATATATAATTTGGCCTCCACGTTTCATCAACAGAATAAGGGTTAGTTTCATTCTGCAAAAGCAAGACGTGGAGATTTTGAGACACTATAAATTAAGTTGTGAATAAATAAAAGGACCAACAAACGTTTTAGGTAAAGATTAGTTTCTATCAATGCAGCTAAACTTATATCATAACCTTAGCTTCACAATCAGAGAATAAAACAATGTGACTAATTATCACAGCCAACAGAATCACGAAGCTATATGACTTAGAAAGTGAAATACTGTGCAAATGATTAACAATAATTTGAATCATAATTAACAAATAACTTGAATCAGGCGTGACAATGGAGGAGATAAAACTGGAGAAGCATCATACCGTGGAATGGCACAACCATCAGGTTTCCATCTCCAATTGAGATAGTTGGAATCAGGCATTCCGTTCCTCAGGCAATCAGAAGCTTCGTCAACCTAATGACACGATCCAGGTCGATACACGCACCAGAGAAATTTAGAGAAGCTCCACGACATACAGACTTGCCCATTCTCTTTAGGCTCCATGTGTTGGCAGTTTCTGGCTACCCACGCCATTCACAACTGAATTTATGTCAATGGAAAAAATATATATGTTTTGATCAAGAAAAGAAACTGAGTGTATGATTTCAAGAAACTCACCATTTAATTGGATACTGGAACTTTCCATATGATCACCAGAAAACCAAAAGACAGAATCAATAAACCAAAAAAATCTAATTAATAATACAGATATAGAGAGAGAAAGATACATATAACGAAGAGAGAGAGAGAGAGAGAGATCTAACCATGGTGGTCGTGGGAGGGCGATCCTCTCCTGTGTTGAATTGACCCTACTTGCAAAACAAACAAAATCAGATTCAACCTGGTAGAAAGAGAGATAGGTCGAACCTTGGTGGGTGGTGGTGTGGATATTGACGGAGACATAGAGGATATGGAGACGGCGGGGCTAGATCTCAACAGCGGCAGGCTAGGAATCTGTTCTTCGTTGATACACGGCTATGTTCTTCTTTGCAGAGGCATTAGGTTTATGGTTAAAGTCAATGAGACAAAAAAAAAAAAAACGAAACAAAGCCATACAAGAGAGTTTCGGAGGATTCATTGCACAGTTATGGTATAGGGTGTGGATGGATGAACAATTTGCTATAGAATAGGAACGGTCGAAGAAAAATGTGAGGAGACGGAAAAGACGAAGAACATCGTCGGTTATTGATCTCAGAAAGCAGGCCTGATGTGCCCAAAAATAAAACTGCTCAGGTCCAAACTTTTTTTCAAAACCCAACAGAACCCAATTCTGACTGACATGGCAAAACTCAACATCTTGATTGGTCTATTATTCTGGTCTATGTGGACCCTTTACCTGAGGCTCATTTAGCCATTTTAATAGTGTGTGATTTCACTCCGCAATAATTAACTATTTTATAAAAACCTAAGTTTTTATAACAATTTCTTTCCGCACAAAGTTATTACTTAGTATATATTATAATGACACAATTTTCTCTCCATATAGAGATTCCACGTCAGTAAGTCATTTTTAAAAATGGTTTCCGAAATAATTAACTATTTACTATTAACGGGCCTGCTAATTTGAAAACCATAAAATCAGTTAGATCAATAGTTTTGTGAAAGACAATAGCTATTTCTCATAGTTGACTTCTCTCTTCCTCTTCCAAAACTCTAATTTTGTGATCAAGAATGCCAATCAACCACCGTTACCTCTGCAATTGCAATTAGTAAAAAGTATTCAGTTCTCATATTTGCCATCAACTCTAATTAATATTCTTCATTAAAAGTTTAAAACTCACTCTTACATCTACAGTTTCATCTGTAAGTGTAAGAATAGTGCAATACAGAAACTAGAACACACAGTAAGACATGATTATTCTTCACAAGAAAATACGACTAGATAAATCCTTTTAAAAGGTTCATACAAGATCTCTTAAAAGCAATTCTCAAACAAGCTCCAAACAACCTTGACTTGTTGACTAGCCTAATCTATTCAAGACTTACCACAGTAGTTGAATAACTTCTAACCCTTAGACTTTTGTCTCACCTTACTCGGACTCACAAAACTCTCTATTGCTAAAAGCTTTTCCCAGTGTGTTGGCCGACTACAACCCAGTCGACCCTCTCTTTATACCTAGAGAGATAACCCTAAGTTCTACCTAATAAAAACTTTCCATTTTCTATTCCAGCAAATAAGACAACCTTCCCTTTTTCTAGATTGGTTGCTTTTCCTCCACTTATATTCTTTAAGGCCCACCATAAAGAATATCTTCATATCTTCATTAAAGTCTCCTTCCTTTTTCTTCCTCTTCTCATGACTCTGCGTTTCTCCTACTAGTAGTTCATGTCGTGCTTCATGAACTACTTCAGCTCCGTCTGCACCATGTATCTTCATTCTCCCCCTTTTTAATATGTGCGTCTCACAAGTACGTGAGATGAATACAACAATGCACACACAGACAAGCATTACTCGAGAGAACAATTCATGTAAGCAAAAGTACTTAGATATCCAAAACAAAGGGTTCACATACTTAATACATCTCCGAAAAGATAACACACATAAGTACTCCCCCATAATCTATGAATTATCTTAAAACAAAAAACAAAACCAGTTGCAGCAAGTGGTGCAATCGGCGAGTACAGTGCAAACAGAATTACAAAAGAAAATAAACAACATCATTGCTCCCCCCACAATCATAGCCTTCATCTCAATCTTCTCCCCCTGCTTGTGAGCACACATATTAAAAACAAACACGGAAAAATCAAAGGAGATGCAGCAGAGTGAGAAGGAAACTAACCAGAAACCGAGCGAGAGAGATCGGCCACAACATCAGTCAATGCTTGCAGAGCCTTGGCCGTGTCTTGAAGTGCCTCCTGAACCTCCGCCTGAGTGATCAGACCCTGAGGAACCATGATAGTGCCCAGCTCAACCACGGAGACCCTTCGAGGACCAGTCTTGCCACTTGAAGTTGGTGGTGTGGGAGCAGGAAGAGGACGGGCTGAGCGAGCAGATGTGCGGACCTCCTGCGTTAGAGTTACCTTTCCCTTACCCTTTGCCTTAGCTTTGAGGAGCTCATAGTTCTCTCCAACTCTTTTAAACTTCTTGTAGGGCAACTGTCGAATTTGTTTCTCACCACTGTTTGGCTGAGGAGAGTGTTGTTTCTGGAGAATCCCCATGATGAGACGAGGAAAAATCAACCACCGTGAATGATTGCGCTGAATCACTCCCAGGTGCATAATCTGATTAAATATCAAACTTCCAAAATTGACCTTTACACCATGAGCCATTTTGTAAATCAGCTTGGCCCTGTCACCTAACACATGTGTCTTCTGTGTGGAGGGAATCCAATTATCTGCTGCAATGATCATCAGGGCGCCATAGCGAGGTGAGAGATCGGTGGTGGTCAGGTTAGTCCATGTCTTCTTGGTCTTCTCAGTCAAGAACTCAGCTAATTCAGTGACTGTGACTGCATCAATGGTCTCTTCCATGCCAATTTCTTCCTCAGACAATGGTGAGAGGCCAAGATACTCGTTGATGACTGAGGCAGAGAACTGATACACTTGGCCTCTGACTTGTACCTTAACATGACAGTCATCATCGTCCACCTTAACACTCGGCAGACCTGCATAAAATTCAGCCACCACCTGCTCTACATAGCTCACAAGTGATGTCACAGTGGAAACCATGCCTCCCTTTTTGATAATATCAACATACCCCCACTGATCTGGTTCCTCTACATCAACGCTATGTTCAGCAATGAAACTACGGCCCTCAAACTGATCATACCTTTTCTTGGTCTCTGGTGTAGTAGCTGAAGCACTATGACCTTCCTTCTTCCTGGATTTCACACGATCAGAGACAGTGGCTTCCTTTGTGAGGCTGGGAGGATTTGCAACACCCTGAGATGGCGTAGGAGCATTGTCTTCTTCGGTCTTGGTTTTCTTTGAGACCGGAAGACCCAATCTTTTCTTAACTCTCTTCTTCCTTGCTTTGATTGGTGGGGTTCCTTCAAATGTCGAACTCAACTCCACAGCATCCTTGGCCTCTTGAGCAACCGCCAAGGTCAGATTCTCCTGGTCCTGAGATCCGTCTTCTTTCTCCTATGGGTCAGCTTCTTTCGCTTCAGATCCAGATTCAGTGTGTGTCTCCGCTGGGGCAGTCCCAAAAGGAGAGGCTGGTGATTTTGGTATGGCGTCCTCTGGGGTAGTCGTTGTCGCAGGTACGGGAGATGTCTTGAGAATCGAGTCTTTGTGGTGCGAAGTACCTTGAAGCTCATCACTTTCTTCTGATTGAGCTTTTGCATTCGCGGTGTTGAACGATTCAAGCTCCTCAGTGACTTCAAGAAGATTCGTTGATGGAGCAGAATTGTTGTGAGGCGGAGATGGCTCAGATTCTTCGTCAGAGAGTTGAGGCCGATTTGATTCAGAGGCTGCATGCACGGCTGGACTGACGGAGGAGGTTGCTGCGGTTGTCTGCTTTGTCTTTGCCATTTCAGAGAGAGAGAGAGAGAGATACGAGCATGATTTGGAAGTGGAGAGATGGACTCGGTTTGTAGAAGCTTGAAACTGTTTACGGTTTTACCCCACTATCTCCACTAGGAGGGAAACTCAACCAGCCTTTACCGAAATTGCACATCTGGTCCCTATACTTGTTCACTTTCCGTTTGTAACCTGCACTTTTAATATCTCTCATCCAAACCATTATCAAAAGCAACCACATCCTAGAATTTCAATGTATCACAAGACTTTCAAAGTAGCAATTAAACACGTGCAACAGTTCACAATTGGCCTGAATCTGAATAATCTTTTGAAAAATAGAATTGATTTTGTACCTTTTAGAATACGGTATGCCTGATCTGACTCAGCACCTAGTTCAAGCTGCACATATGAGACTTGTAGATTTTCCGATCTGGTGAACTCAAAAGTCTTTTTATGGCTAGCTTTCACACGGTTGTACCTTCATCAATCCTGGTGGGTTTTTCACTTCCTTATCCATTTGAGTGTGCTGCCCATTTTACTTTTTCTTTGTATCTTTTTTTTTCTTTTTCTCTTTCAAACTTCTTCACCTTTTCTTGTGAGGTGATAACGTTAACTCTTGCTGGTTTTCTAAAAATTCACACACATGAAAACTTGTACCTCTCAGCAGAACTGACGTACAACAGGCAGCTCTTTTCCACAACGTTCTCAAGTGCCAAACACAATCTGAATCATATGTACATCCTGAACCAGCACCTGTGTCAAACCCTGCATCACTTGACTCAACAATCAAGGTTACATACCCTAATGGCATTTCTTAGAGTGATAAATCGGTTAAGATCAAGGGGTTTAGTGAAAATATCAGCGAACTGTAAATCAGTAACAACATGCTCAATTACTACCTGATTGTCTTCAACCAATTCTCTGATGAAATGGTGCCTTATGTCAATGTGCTTTGTCCGTGAGTGCTGGACTGGATTCTTTGAGATATCAATAGCGCTTTTGTTGTCACAATGTACCAGAAAGGGCCCATAAGTCATTCCGTAATCGGCTGACATTTGCTTCATCCAAATCAGTTGTGTACGGCAACTCCCCATAGCAATGTATTCTGCTTCTGCAGTAGATAGCGACACATAGTTCTGTTTTTTGCTCATCCATGATATGAAGTTGTGACCTAAGAAGAAACAACCTCCACTGGTACTTTTCCTGTCATCAGCGCATCCTGCCCAATCAGCATCGCAGTAACCTACCAGATTCTTGTTGGAATTCTTTACAAACTGTATTCCAAGACTTTCAGTTCCCCTGGCGTACTTGATGATTCGTTTGACTGCATTCAAGTGAGACACCTTGGGTTTAGCTTGATATCTTGAGCACACTACAACGCTGAAGGAGAGATCAGGTTTGCTGGCTGTAAGATACAACAGACTCCCTATCATTTCTCTGTACAGAGTTGCATCCACGTCTTCCCCTGCTTCGTCTCTTGCGAGTTTCACTAAAGTGCTCATGGGAGTTCGTGAGACTTTTCTCTTCTCAAGCCCAAAACTTTTAACAAGACTGCTGGCATAAGCACTCGGTGAGATGAACACCCATTTCTCTGACTGAGTCACTCGAAGTCCCAGAAAGTACATGAGCTCTCCACACATACTCATTTCGAACTCATGCGTCATGTTGTTCACAAACTCATCCACCATTGACTGCGAGGTACTTCCAAAGATGATGTCATCCACATAGATTTGGACAATGAGGATGTTCTTCTCCTTCTCCATGAAGAACAATGTCTTGTCTACACTTCCTCTGATGTATCCACCTTCTACTAGAAAACTGGTGAGACGTTCATTCCTTGTGAACTGCTCTAGTTCTTCCTCCATTGAGACAATCCAGTATTAATCATGCAGTGCTTCACTGTATGTCTTTGGCTCAATGGTGGACACAAATCAAGCGGACTGCACCATCTCCCTGAAGTTGATCACCTTTCCACGAGTCTTCCATCCCTCATTTAACTCTCCGATCACATCATCAACAAAGTGATTCCGATGTACTTGTTGAGTTACATGAGTTGATGCGACATCTTCTGATTCAGTTGTCTCTTTCACTTCTTCTCTACTCTTGGCCTGTGATGCCTCTGTCTCCTCATCTGACTCATAATCCTCCCAGCTGATGATCGACATATCATCAAATACCACGTTCACTGATTCCATGATTATGGCTGACCGTTTGTTGAACACTCAGTATGCTGTGCTAGTCCCTGAATAACCCAGAAAGATACCTTCATCGCTTCTTGAATCAAACTTCCCAAGATAGTCCTTATCATCTAGAATATAACACCTGCAACCAAAACCATGAAAATTCCCAAGGTTAGGTGTTTTACCGGTCCATATTTCATAAGGAGTTTTCGTGGTCCATTTTCTCACATACACCCTATTGATGATGTAGCATGCTGTGCTCAGTTCCCCAGCCCAAAACCTTTGAGGTATCTTGTTGCCATGTATCATAGCCCTGGCCATCTCTTGGAGCGTTCGATTCTTTCGTTCAACTACACCATTTTGTTGTGGTGTCCTGGGAGCTGAGAACTGATGAGCTATCCCTTTCTCTTCGCAAAATTGAGTCATGAGTTCATTCTGAAACTCTCATCCATGATCACTACGCATCTTCTTGATTCCTCCTTTCTCGTTGATCAACTGTAAAGCCCATATCTTGAAACTCTCCACTGTTTCTGACTTTTCTCTGATGAATCTCACCCACGTAAACCTTGTGAAATCATCCACTAGTACAAACACATCTTTTCTCCAATACTCTCGATTTGCATTGGTCCCATGAGATCCATGTGAACTAGATCCAATGGTGCCAAGGTTTGTACATCAGGAACCTTCTTGTGTTGTACTTTCACTTGTTTTCCTTAGGTGCAAGCTCCACATATGATCTTTTCTTCTAACCAAAGCTGAGGTACTCCACGTATCATGTTCTTGTTGATCAGAGTCACCATGTTCCTCAGATTTATGTGCCCTAGATGTTGATGCCAAAGTTCTACACCGCCTAGTGAGGATTGAGCATAAAGGGCAGAGACGCACTTAGTTTTCTTTTCCCACATGTAGCAGTTGTTGCCAGCTCTAATCCCTTGAATAACAGTTACCCCATGCATGTTGATAGCTCGACATTCAGTGGCTGTGAATAGCACCGAAAGTCCTTTATCACATAGTTGACTCACACTGATCATATTGGCTTTTAGACCTTTGACAAAGTATACGTTCATTAGCTTGGGTAGTTCACTGTCGCATGTAGCACCTTTTCCTTTGATAGCTCCTTGTCCTCCATCTCCAAAAGTGACTTTTCCACCTTTTACTCTTTTTAGGTTATCCAAGTACTCTGCGTTCCCAGTCATGTGCCTTGAGCATCAACTGTCAAAGTACCATGGTGTTTCAGCATCATCATCTTCCGTAACCAGCGCCCTGCTACATTTGAGACCAGATCATGTAGTAGCTGGAGGATACAAATCTGCCTTCTTCATCCAACCTCGACTTGTACTACCAATTCTCCAGAACTTTTGTTGTTTCCACACTTGCCTGACCTTCTCCAAATATTTCTGACAGAACCGTTTGTTATGACCAAACTTCCCACAAAAGTAACATCCATCAGATTGTCTTGTAGTACTTCTTGTTTCAGTTTTCTTGGTATGCATAAATCCTCCCGAGACAAAATTGGTCATCCCTGTGGTATTGCTTTGTCTTCCAGTGTACCCAAGCCCCATGTGTGAGCTCTCTGATCTGCCTTGTGATAGAATCTTGTCGAGCTGCTTGGTACCCATGAGCATCTTGATTTTCTTGTATTGCTGGTTCAACTCCAACTGCAATTCTGAGGAGACTTTCTTCTCAGCTATCACCTCCTGTCTGAGATCTTCAGCTTGTTTAGCAAGGAATAACTTCTCTTTTATGAGGTTTACACTTTCCTTAGCAAGCTCAGTTTCCGTTTGAAGTCCGAGTCGGACTTTTTCAAGTTCTGCTTCAAGACTTTCTTTAGCTTTCTCAAGTGCCTTATTTTCAGCTCCAAGTCTCAAAACTGTCTCACGTATCTCTTTGTAGTTTTCAGTTAACTCTTTCTCTGATTCACTCTCGCTCTGAGAGGTCAGACTCAAATTCAGTGATCCCCGAAAATGCCACAAAGTTATTCAGCTCTTCTTCACTGTCGTTGTCGGAGTCACTGTCATCGATCCCAACCAGCGATTTATTTTTTTTCTTCTTGCTGTCAGTTTCACATTCAGCTTGAGTATGACCGAATCCTTTGCACCCGAAGCACTGAAATTCTCTCCTTTTCACTGTGGGGCAATCATTCCGCACATGTCCAAAACCTTTACACTCGTAGCACTTCACATCAGACTTCTTGATGATTTTTCAGAGTCACCAGTCTTGGTCTTTGAATTGAACTTCTTGTAGGATTTTCCATGCTCCACTTTCCTGAGTGATCTATCAAACCTCCGAATGAGTAAACTCACCGGATCGTCACCTACATCATCTTTTTCAATTGAAGTAAGTGCAATTCCTTTCACTTTCTTTCTACTGTCCAGCTCCATTTCATGGGCTTGCATCATCCCCACTACTTCATCATAGCTTATGTCGTCAGTGTTGAGAGCAACTTCCATGGCTGATTTATGGCCTCAGAACCTTTCTGGAAGACACCTCAGGAACTTCTTCACCATTTTCTTCTCTTTGTACTTCTTTCCGAGAGTGAGGGCTTCTTGAGCCAAATAACTCAGGTTGGAACTGAAATTAGCAATCGATTCATTTTCATCCATCTTTAGGTCTTCAAAGCGAGTATCCAGCATATCTCTTCTCGAAATCAACACCTTCTTAGTTCCTTCAAAATGCCTTTGAAGAATATCCCAAGCTTCCTTTGCTGACTCACATCCCTGAATCAGCTCAAATTGCTTCCTTGCTACACTGCAGTGAATAGCAGTGAGAGCTCGTGCATTGAACTTTGCAAATTTGTTCTCATCTTCAGTCCACAGCTCTTCTGCTTTAGGAACATCTTCACCACCTTCACCCCGTGCAACAGGATGTTTCCAACAAGACTCGACTGCCTTCCACGCAAGCGGATCAATTCCTTTGATTGTTGCCTTCATTCTGGCTTTCTAGAACCCATAGTTTCCAACTTCCAAGATGACTTTGGAGTGCGCCACTAACTCTTTAAAGCTGTCCATTCCTTCCGCAGGATCCTTACCTGTTTAAGAAAAAACACAAGTATACCAATTGTAAGTGTAAGAGTAGTGCAGTACAGAAACTAGAACACACATTAAGACATGATTATTCTTCTCAAGAAAATACGACTAGATAAATCCTTTTAAAAAGTTCATACAAGATCTCTTAAAAGCATTTCTCAATCAAGCTCAAGACAACCTTGACTTGTTGACTAGCCTAATCTATTCAAGACTTACCACAGTCGTTGAATAACTTATAACCCTTAGACTTTTGTCTCACCTTACTCGGACTCACAAAACTCTCTATTGCTAAAAGCCTTTCCCAGTGTTGGCCGACTACAACCCAGTCAACCCTCTCTTTATACATAGAGAGATAACCGTAAGTTCTACCTAATAGAAACTTTCCATTTTCTATTCCAGCAAATAAGACAATCTTCCCTTTTTCTAGATCGGTTGCTTTTTCTCCACTTCTATTTTTTAAGGTCCACCATGAAGAATATCTTCATATCTTCATTAAAATCTCTTTCCTTTTTCTTCCTCTTCTCATGACTCGTGCTTCGTGAACTACTTCAGCTCCGTCTGCACCATGCATCTTCATCATCATATTCTCAATCCACAGTTTCTGGAATTAAACAATCTACACCTATAAATAATTACCGGAAGATGACAATAACTTCCACCACAATCAGTCAAAAGATCAGGTACTAAAAAAATTCAAACTTCATTATTTTCTCTTTTCTGCTTATTTTGATTTGGTTACAATTCTTGCTTCAGCTCCCTCTGTCACTTTTCATAACTCGCATCTTAGATGTTCTTGTCAACACGTAGTCAGGATTACTGTATTTTTAGGAAGCGAGAAACATGAGGGTGAATTCATGGGAAGGTCACGTGATATTAATGTATGTGTAAGATTGGTTAAAGTTATATATTTTAAATTCAATGGCTGTTAGGTTCTTTTGCGTTTTTAATATGACAATGGCTCAAACCCTTGCAAATGATGATGAAAAGGAAATGTGTTTACAAGCCGAGTTTGCTTCTATAAATTGTGTTGGCGACGTTATAGTTTAGAGATTACCAAGTTATAAAAGGAATACTACTATTACTTCAAAGAGGATATGAAGGGAGAGTCATTAATGTTAGTGACATCCCTAGATGTTACTAAATTTGAGGCTAATGAAAGACATTTGTTGACCGAAATGCTTGTCAAGCAAATGCAGGCTGATAACCTCCAGTTACTCAGACATATAAGGAATAGGAATCGATGAGTAAGCCGTGTTATAATCTTTATTGATGTTCCTGATTATAGCATTTTATCACAACCTTTTAATCCTTTGTAACACATGTAATTGTTGGGTTGCTATCGGATTACCAATGGTAGAAGTGAGGTTCAGTGACCTTTCCATTTAGTTCATAGAAAGGCTTTGAAATAATATCAAGGACATGCCATCTATACATACAATCAAATGTGTTTTCTTCATCAATCTGGATTTGCAGTGCTTTCCATGTTCTCACTGAACGTTCTTTGTCTGTGTGCATTAGTCTTCTCCTACTATGACTTTGTTGCTCGGTCCTTCTGATTATAGGAAGACCACTATGTTACATGAACTTTCTGGAAGACTTACCCTTTTTGTAAATACAGGTATTAGAGGTCACAAGGGTCATTTCACTTTACAGGTCGGAGGAAAAGTAAGTTACATAGTTGCTTACTTTCAAAGTTTAGCCTTGAGAAAAATGTTGGGTTAAAAGTCAAAATGATCTGCATGTTGCCTTTTTTTTTTTGTCAAAATGATCTGCATGTTGCCAAGGCACTTGAAGCTATGGTTGAGGACCACAATTCTTTTATTTTAAATGTACTGGACTCAGTTTACATTGACATTCTACAGAAATTATGAAGGAGATTAGTAGAAGGGAGAAACACACGAAAATTTTCCAGATCATGATATAGATGTTTACATGAAGGCAGCTAATGAAAGATTGCAATTCTTGACACACTTTTGAATACGCTTTAGATTGTCCTACTCCTACACATTTGCTGTGACAGGAAATATCTGTTCAAGGTCTGAAAAACAAAGACCATGTCTTCCAATTGCTAGGCGATTCACATTGCACTGCATCCTTTACATGCTTTAAAATGAGAGGGAGCAATACAATAAAATCAATAATGTAAAAACATGGAAGGAAGAAAGGGACGAAGACTCGAAGAGATAATGGTAAATTTAGTAAAAAAGAAAACTAATTCCAAAACTGAACAATTAGCATATGAGCAAAAATTAACAAGAACTAAGAGAAAAGCGAGAGATAAATATAGCACTAAAATCAAACATTAAAAAAACACAAAAAGAAGAAAATTTTAGGGAAACTGGTTCATAAAATACAACAAGATCATACACCTTTATCCTAAGGAAAACTCATTATTGAAAATCAGTATTATCAGAGAAATACAACACACGTGCCCCCGCAGCGGGGACTAATAATCACAAGTGAGTCTAAGGTGAAAATTAAAGTAAAAAGAATATTATTTTTCAAAAAAAATGTAAAAGTGACAGTTATTGTTAACTAAAGCTAAAAATTTATATTACAGTGAAATCTCTATAAATTAATAAAGTTAGGAGTACACCAAAATTTTATTTTTTTATTAATTTAGAGAGATACTAATTTATCGATATACTTGTTGGAAAAAAATATCCAGGCACCAGATTCCTCCAGCCCCCGGGATGGGCACCGGCCTCAAGACCCCTGCTCCGAAGGGACCCAGGACCCGGACCCTGCACTCAGGTTCCCCGGGCACGACCCCTATTCCGAAACCGACCCTTGAGCGAAATGGAAGTTCTCCATCTAAGGAAACTCTCCCATATTCGCCAATATGAAAGAGTTTAACCTAATACAAGCCGAAATCTACCTCTATATAAGGGGAACCCAAACCCTAAAATAAGGGATCGACACTTAGAGATTGAGAGACTAAACCTAGGCGGCTAGAGTTAGGGTTCATACGCAAAAACATTGTAGCCCCTATTCGAATACTCGATAATACGTCTCCTTCTCTATTTGATATTGCTGTTTCTCTTTTGATTTCTCATTGCCTCGTACAAACCTTCTCATTCCCTCTCGCTTCTCTCAGTTCATACACGAACCTTTTTGTGTTCCGTAGTACTAAAACGACCCTACACAAAAATACCATAACAGCTTGGCGCTAGAAAGAGGGGAGTTACCCAACTACGTGATGATGACACTAGAAGACTCGACCGAATCCACCGGAGCTACTCCAAAAGAAGCCGAGCTCCTCAATCAGCTCAACACTCTCCAAGGAGAAATCACCGAGCTCCGCGAGGCTCGAGGCACAGCCGGTGATAGCTTAGAACTTCTCGAAGAAGTTCAAACCCTAAAAGCCAAACTCGACGAGCACACCCAGCAGCTACAACGAAGTGCAGAGAAGGTAGGAGCACTCGAAGACGAAAATTACCTTCTCCAGGAAGAGAACCAAGATCTCGGGAAGAACAGTAACAAGCGCTGAAGGTTTCGAACCCGAGTTCGAACCATGCCTGTAATACCCCAGATCAGAAGTCCCAAGTCAACGAAAGTCAACGACCAAGACTTGCTGTGGGATGGTACTAGAAGTGAAGAATAGAGATTCAATCGAAGCAAAATTGGAGGTTGGTCGAGTAAAATCCAGAGTTGGTCGAGTAGGCAGAACCGGAGCTTCGATATGGTCGTGGTCGAGCACGGTGAATTTTAAAAGTCTTCAAATCAAGTAAGGATTGATCCTAAATATCATTATATGATATCCTAAGACATTTGGTCGAGTTAGATTGGAGTTGGACCGAGCCAAAATGGAAGATGGTCGATAGAGGTTCAGAGATGGTCTAGGCGAGAATCTAGCCGCGGGTGAAGATCGGAAAACTGTATTTTCATTCCAAAATCATGGGAATCGATCAAGTATCAGCCTAGGAGTATTATGGAAGCTATCCAAAGACATTTTGAGGATTTTGGTCAAGAAAAAACAAGGTTGGTACCAAGGTGGTCCAGAGGGAGGCCGGATTTGCCGATATGGTCAAAATGAGCAAGCTAAGAGCCAAAGAAGCCAAATCAAGTTGTGCCATCATGGTTTAAGAGTTCAATGGAGTATTTGGAGTAATTTTTGAAGTTTTGGAAATGGGCAACTCAGAGGTCAAAGTCAACAAAAGTCCGAAGAGAGAGAAAGTGCCTTATTGGTCCACATAGGCGTCTGGGTGGCCCAATAGGAGCATGCCACGTGTAGGGGACCAATTTTCTTCAAACCTGGAGTAGAAAGAGGATAAATTAAGGAGTCTAATGGTGGAAGAATCATGGCCAAAACA
>CAKOAT010646265.1:15043-79479 GCA_932364175.1 Eruca vesicaria subsp. sativa | reverse complement strand
ACTTTTCATCTAAGGACCATGAGGAGCCCAGGAAATGTTCTGGAGTGGGCTAAACCCCAAGGATTTCCATTTTGGAGGTTAAAGACCCATGAAGCCCAAAAACCCCCATTTTGCCAATTTTAAAAATAAGGGGAAGGGAGTATGGGAACATGTCAGGCACGAAATCGAGAATTCATTGGTTCATAAGCATCACATGGAGGTCTAGGAAAGCTAGGGAAACAAGGCTAGGGAGTAGATTTGGTATGTGTTCACCAAAGGAGCCCTTTTGGAGCCAAAAAGTGATGTGGTGACAACCTGAGCTAGGAAACGAATTTCGTGTTGATACTTTGTACACTGAACTTGATCAGCAAGGTGGTAAACATTCTTGAAGATGGGACGTTTTGGACTTGGATTAATGTATTTGCATGCATGCATGAATTTGGAGCTTAAAATGGTAACATGTGTCCCACCATGACTCTTGTGTTCACACACGGAATTTTGGCTATAAATAGGATCCTTAGGCTTCACTTGTGAGAGTTTTTAACCTCTGAACCTTTCTCTCTTAGTCGTGACCATAGTTTCCTTTAGAGAGAGAAAGTGACCAAAACCAATAATTTTTCCCTTAGTATGTGAGGTGAGTGTGGAGGCTCTTTGCATGTGTTCTCCTTAGCCTAGGAGGTGCTGTGGTGTGCTAGGAAGGGTGGTAAGAGTTTTGGTTGTGGTTAGAATCCGTTTCTCCCTTTTAGCCATGAGCCCCATTTTAACCGGTTTTGGTATTAACCTTAGGTCTTTGCGGCTTCTCAAGACCTTAGGTGGGTTCCCATAGGGTGTGGGAGTGTTGTGTGTGACTAACCGTGTGTGGTTGCAGGTGGAGAGCTTGGGCCGTGAGGTTCCCGAGCCGGAACTAGCTTTGCGGTTCCATGTGTGTGTGTGTGGGGAGTTGGTAAACCCCATGCATGTGTTGTGTGTTTATGCTTAATTGCATTGTGAGTTAGGTTGATAGAATGGTGTGCTACAACCGTGGTTAGGTTAGTAGTACATGCATGCATTGTGTTGTGATCATCTAGATATTGTGGAGATGATATTGCTTAGGGTGTAGCAAGATTATCTAGATGTTTATATGCATGCGTTGAACCGCAAGAGGTTGAGAGTGTCTCCCTCTTGTTGAGTGTGTTGATATTTTAGCATGCATGGTTTTGTTAAGGTGATAGTTTCATGCATACATTGTGGTTTTGTGTAGTATGCATGTGGTATTGGGGTTAGTGAGACTCTCTCTTACCCGTGTGTTGTGTTAGACCGGTGAGGGTCTTGTTCCGGGTAGAGTCTTAGGTGTGTCTCGCTAGCTAGGTCTGGTGAGACTCTCTCTTACCCGTGTGTTGTGTTAGACCGGTGAGGGTCTTGTTCCGGGTAGAGTCTTGGGTGTGTCTCGCTAGCTTAGTGTGTTTTTAGGTGGGTGCGGGTCTAGACCAGGTTGCGTGTTGGTTAGAGGAGGAGCTCCCTCACGCTGTGTGTGATTGGTTGTTTAGAGCCTTTGGTCTAGACTAGCACGAGTGCTAGCGTGGTGATGGGTTGTTGCCCATGTGCACTTAGTCCGGATGCGTGTGTGTTGGGTGTAGCCCTTACGCGTGAATTCGTGTGAGACGCAGCGGACTAGTGTGTAGTGTGTTGGATGTTAGCCTACCCTCCATGGTTCGTCAACGAAAAGTGGGTAGCGCCCATGGACGAACGCTACGGGACGCCGTGGCCTCGGATGAGTGCGTGATCGGGTGTAGCCGATTTCCGGGAGAGGTCCAGACCATGTGACTTGTGTGTTTGTGGTCGTGGAATGGGGAGGGGACTAGGGCAACTCCGGTAAGGGATTCCTGGACGAGATAGGCCGTCCGAAACGTGTGGTGTTTTATCTTTTGTTTGAGTCTAGGCGTCGAGTCTAGCTTGGGAGTTTTGGTGTCTTTGTCTCGGGGTTGAGACTTAGTGTGTTCGTGCACTGGTGTGCACGGTTTATCTGTGTGGCATTGCTTAGTTGTTCTTGCATTGCATTGTTGTTATTGCATTGTTGATTTTTGTTATTGCTCTTGTGTTTGAGCATGGGCTAAGGGGGGATCGTTGTTGTTGTTTTGTTTTGGGAGCTCGCTGAGTAATTTATGATTACTCACTCCCCCTTTACTATGCAAGTAACCTTAGAAGGAAGGGCGTTGCGGGGTCAGAGGACGGTGCCAGGCATAGTTTCGTGTTGTTGTTTTGCAAGGACAAAGATGTTTCTGTTTGCTTTGGTTTTACTGTTTATGGGTACCCTTTTCTCGTGTTTTCACTTATGTTTTTATGCTTTCGCACTCTGAGGACAAGTCGAGTTCCTGAACTTTGTAAAATAAATAAAACTTATGTTTGTATATTAAAATCCCCGCTGTACGCTGATATTTAGTTTAGTCCGGACTTACACAACTCTCGACCAAGGACGGGTTGGCCGACCTTAGGCCGAGGTCGAGAGGGGCGGGTTAAGTGGTTGGTTTGGTCGAGACTTTGGATCTGTTCTATGGTTTTGGTCGAATCAATTGCTTTGCTCGCCAACTTGTGACGCTTCCGGGTCGTCTTGGGTTAGTCCGACCTAGGACGGTTCGGGGGTGTTACAATGCCCTCCCTCGATACTCCTACCAATGAAGAAGGAGCACCTCAGGATACAGTCCCCAGTGATAAGGAACCCGAGGGCAAGGAAACTACAGCAAGAAGGATGCAAGTAACCCTCAGCAGTGACTTCGATATGGAGGACGAGGAATACTCACCCGACGACCCTCTGATCTCAGATCCAGCCGTTGTGGCATGTCTCGAGAAGATGTTCTCCGAAAGATTCAATACCATCCAATCGATGGTGGAAAGGCTTCTAGGCGTAGCTCCCCCCCATCAGGAGGAGCGACCCAAACTCCTACTCCGACCCGCCCTTCGTGGAAGAGATCGCTTCAGTCGAGATGCCAAGGAAGTTCTCCTTCCCCACCATGAAGATCTACAACGGGACCAGCAATCCAGACAACCACGTGGCCCTCTACAAGCAACGGATGCTAACAGCAGCAATCCCCCGAGGACTGAGAGAACCTGCCATGTGCAGGGGCTTCGGCTCAACCCTAACTGTTCCTTCCCTCCAGTGGTACATCAATCTCCCCACGAAATCTATAATATCCTTGGCAGAAATCAGCAACAAGTTCGTGGACCAATTTGCCAGCAGCAGAAACCTGGAAAAGAATTCCGACGATCTCAACGAAATACTCCAGGATAAAGCCGAACCTCTTAGGGCCTATATCGCGCGCTTCAACCAAGAAAAAGTAGCTATTCCTGAATGCAACGCAAGGAGGGCTATCTTCGCTTTCAAAAGGGGCATGTTCCCATACAGGGACCTGTACAAGGAACTAACCAAGTACTAGTGTAAGACAATGGAGGACGTCCTCTCCAGGGCCTGGGCCCAAGTGAGATGGGAAGAAGATGTCACGAGCCAATCCAAGGCCCAGCAGAAGCAGGAGCATAGGCCAAGCAAGCCGCTCAGATCGCGATGAAGGATCCCAATCCAGGCCCCAAGGGAAGCCCGCGGAAATAGTAGGGGCCGACATCCGAATCGCCCCCTACCTCGACTCGAGGGAATGAGCGTATCTACATGGTCCGGCATCTCTCACCTATCTATCTCAAAGCCCGAGCTGGTAAACGTCCAAAGGCAGATGGGCCAGCAGGCCAATGGCCTCCTAAAATGAAGGCCGCCGACGCTCACCGAAACCCCAACCGATGGTGCGATTTCCACCATGACCACGGTCACAAGACGGAGGATTGAATCTCCCTGAGGTTGGAAGTCAACAAGCTCCTCAAGAAGGGCCATCTAAAGGAATTCCTCTCCGACAAGGCCAAGAGCCTCCAGATTAACGAAGGTACGAACCGGCCCTCAGAAACGAGGCCCGCGTCTCCCCTGCACCAAGACCGAGTCATCCATATGATCTCCGGAGGCTCAGAGATAAGCGGTATAAGCCATGCAGCCGCTAAGCGCAGCACCAGAAATGCTAGACATGGTCAAGAGACGAGGGATCCAAAGTGCCTGCTCCTCGGGACAGATGAGATCAATTTAACTGCCAAGGAACATGAGAGGGTCCAGGCTCCTCATCACGACGCCCTGGTCATCTCCCTCACCATAGCAAATTGCTTAGTGAGACAGATCCTGATAGACAACTGTAGCTCCAACATCATCTTCTTCCCAGCCTACACCGATCTAGGACTGGAGGAAAAGGCACTAACAAGGAAGGTTACTCCGCTTATAGGCTTCAGCAGAGAGGTAAAGAACACCTTGGGAGAGGTAATCCTTCCAGTATACACCAAAGGAGTAAACCAACCAACGAAGTTCCTCCTTGTCGACTGCGCATCCTCCAACAACATGATACTGGGCCGGCCCTAGATCCACGACATGGAGGCCGTACCTTCGACTCTCCACCAATCCATCAAATTCCCGACCCCCTGGGGCATCAGGGTAATCAAAGGAGATGAGGATAACGCCAGGGCCTGCTATCAAACCACACTGAAGGGGAAAAGCCCGGTCTTATAGCAATTACCGAAAGGCCCTCCGGCCTTGCATACGGAGGAGCCCGAGGTAAAAGAGATGGATGAGATACCCCTAAAGGAAGGAGACCCAAGCTTCCCACATGGTTAAGGCAGAGATTGATCGACTTACTCTGCTCCAACTCTGATTGTTTCGCCTGATCACACGAGGACATGCCCGGGATCGACCCCGAGATTATCATGCACAAGCTGCAGGTAGACCCTCAATTCACCCCTGTACGACAGAAGAGAAGGAAATTCTCCCCCGAGAGGGACGAAATAATCAATAAAGAGGTCAAGAACCTGCTCGACGCTGGGTTCATAAGAGAAGTTCAGTACCCTGAGTGGCTAGCCAACGTTGTCGTGGTCAGGAAGAAGAACTGGAAGTGGAGGGTCTGCATAGATTTCACCGACCTCAACAAATTATGCCCCAAAGTTCCTTTTCCCCTACCTCATATCGATAAGCTCTTCGACGCCACTGCAGGCCACCAGCTCATGAGCTTCATGGACGCCTTCTCAGGCTACAACTAAATCCTTATGCATCCAGACGTCCAGGAGAAGACCTCCTTCATGACCCCCAGGGGCATCTATTGCTACAAAGTCATGCCTTTCGACCTGAAAAATACAGGGTCTACATATCAAAGACTTGTAAACATGATGTTTTCTGAGCAGATCGGGCAGACCAAGGAAGTCTACAGAGATGACATGTTGGTCAAATCCTTCAAGGTAGAGGACCACATCTCCCATCTACATCATGAAGCTCAACCCTTCAAAGTGTTCATTCGGGGTCAGCTCCGAAAAATTCCTAGGGTACATAGTTACTTACAAGGGCATTGAGACCAACCTAGAGCAGGTGCGAGCCATCCAGACTATCCCTTCCCCGCGAAACATAAAGGAAGTCCAATGACTAATGGGCCGTATGGCCGCACTTCGCAGATTCATCTCCAGGCTGTCCGACAAATCTCACGCCTTATTTAAGGCCCTTAAAGACCCCAAGGACTGCCGTAAAAATATGAAAACATGATAAAACGAATTTATAAAAGAAATATAACTTATTTTGAATTCGCGTAAGAGCGTTGCGATCATTACAAGAGATTACAAAGGCTTTGGCCGCAGGGGCTGTCAGCGAGTTACCTAGTTCTAGCAACATAAAACCCTAAACCTAGTTGAATCGCAGCTCGATAACAAAATACGAAAAAGATAAGAAAAAAGGGTTTTGATTGATTTCGGACTGAACCTTATGAAAGACTGCCTACATACCCCTTTCAAGGATCAAGTCGCACGTAGTTCAATTGATAGAGCTGGACAAGAGATCAAACTTCCTGCGCGAGTTCATCTAGTAATTGAGCGCCATTCATAGAAACCGAACTTGTCGAGAATAAAGCCTGAGTTTCTAAGTGCTAAGAATTCTAAGTCTACAAAAGTTGTAAAAGTCTCAGTTGAGAGCTCCAAAATCGTCCTCTTGCTTCTGTCCTCGACCTTCTTCTTATATACTCCTTCTCGAGGCAGTTTAGTCTTTCCTTTTCCGCCCTGATTCGTGTTTATCGGAAATCTTCCATTTATCTCGATCTTTCCATTTTTTTGCGGAAAACTTCTATTTATCTTCAATCTTGACATTCATGCGGATAACAGATAGACTGTGATTGTATCTTTGAGCTGGACCCTGTCCAAAGTCACGACTGGGCTTTTATCGCGTTTTAGGACCTTTCAAGCCGTTTTACGACTTAGCCGTTTTACGTCTTAGCCGTTTTACGACTTAGACAAGATCGTTTCCTGATACGACGACGTTTTTAAGTAAACATCTCGAGTTAATCATATAGTTTGGAAATGTTTGGTGTTTCGTTTAACTGTTGCCGTTTTATATGATTTACTCGAGGTTTTACTAAAAACGCGTATTTTACAATTTTTTTATAAAATATATCGAGTTAATCGTATAGTTTGGAAATGTTCGGTGTTTCGTTTAACCGTTGCCGCTTTATAAGACTTACTCGAGGTTTTACTAAAAACACATCTTTTAAAAAAGATCTCGAGTTAATCGTATAGTTTGGCAATGTTCATTGTTTCGTTTAACCGTTGCCATTTTATACGATTTACGCGAGGTTTTACTAAAAACACGTCTCTTATGGTTTTTTATCGTAAAACTCAAATGATAAGGCGGATTGAGACGAAACGAAGGACGTTCCGATCACGGTTAAGAGTATAATTGGATCGAGGGATATAGATGGTTGAATTCAGCTCGCCCATTGTCGATCTGAACAGATGTGCTCAGCTCGCCAATGGGCGAGCTGGACAGGTGCGTGCAGCTCGCCCATGGGCGAGCTGGACAGATGCATGCAGCTCGCCCATGGGCGAGCTGGACAGATGCATGCAGCTCGCCCACGGGTGAGCTGGTCACATGTGTGATCTATCTTGCCCATTGGCGAGCTGGACGGTTGCTCGGTTTTTGGTCTTTTCTTGTTTTCTCGACCTGAGATCTTTACGGAGGATGTAAGGAGAAGTGTCCATAGGCGCTAACTCCAATCTCAACAACAGTTGCAAAATCTCGTAGAGTTTTGATGTTATGGCCGTTTTCGGTAACTTGGCCAACAAAACAATCGCGGGCTGTTTATTCAATTTTCCGATGATTTCAAAGATGATGATTGTCGAGTTTAAGGATTTGCTTTGTTCGGGGAATCCTTAGATTTCTTCTCGACACTTTTTTGTGTGTTTTAAATCTTATTCTTAACTTTGCGGAAATTTTTTGTCGTTGATTCCGTCGTAACCGATGTTGACCCCAACACAAACGAGGAGGTCTTTTTTGATTATTTCATACTTTTATACGAGTTTTCCGCAACTTCATATCTCCGTAGAAATTCTATAGTTTCTTGTACACATTTCCGGGACTTTTAGCCATTGATTCCGACGTGACCGATTTTGACCCCAACAACTGGGCGATTGGGGCCATTTCGGCGAGGAAGGGTACCATTGCCTCAGCCGCTTTAGGGGTTAAAGTTATGATAACTTGGAGTAGCCGCAAGACGGTGATCAAAAGCGAGGCTGTTTCTTCTTCTCAGGGGAGAAGGTTGAGGGGTAGGATGACCACTCGGCTGTCTTCGCAAGCTTTTGATATTGAACACGCGGCTGGGGGTTTGTCTGATGTTCTCAGGGACCTCAATGCTAGGGTGTTCTCGCAGGAGAATACCCCTCCTTTGGGTGGAATTCTGCAGAGGTGACCCTAGCACTTCAGGAGAGACTTCTTCAAGCAAGGCCAAGATTCTTTCTCTTTTTCAGCCTTGCTATCATGAATCTGAAGGGGTGACCTTTTGCGCAGGTCATCTCCCTATTGCATCATTTGGGAGCTCGATTGTCAGAAGAGGATGCGGCCTCAGTCAAGGAGGAAGCGAAGGAGTTGTCCCGGCAACTATCTGAGGCGAAAAGCAGGAGGGTGGCTCAAGGGATGGAGCTGCGCGATCTTCAGGCCAAGATCAAGCCGATTGAAGGCGCGGTGGAAACTTCCTCGTCGGAGGCTTTGGCGCTAGGCCGTAAGAACCAGGAATTGGAAGAGGTTTTGGAGAGGCTAAGTGCTGAGGTGAAGATCTCGGAGGACGTGAAGGTGATGGCTGTGAACGGAAAGTTTTGGTCGTTCATACCGTCGTAACCGATTTTGCGGAAAGTTTTGGTCGTTGATTCCGTCGTAACCAATTTTGACCCCAACACCAACGAGGAGGTCTTTTTTGATTATTTCATACTTTGATACGAGTTTTCCGCAACTTCGTATCTCCGTGGATAGTCTATAGTTTCTTGTACGCTTTTTCTGGGACTTTTAGCAATTGATTCCGTCGTGACCGATTTTGACCCCAACAGTTAGCCCCCCAGCTCATTAGAACCTTGAGCTTCTAGCGTGAGGCTCTAGCGAGTGATTGGGCAATTTTAGGAAAGTTAGGAAAGTTAGGCGGAATTTATGGTTGAAACGTTCCGTTGAAAGTGGTCTTTCCACTCTCATTAGAATGGAAAGCAGTAGGATTGGGGCTGCGCCTAGTGAAGGCTGCCTATGTACCCTCTTGAAGGGATCAAGCCTTTCGTAGTTCATTTTAGAGTTAAGGTTCGTATGACCTGTTTTTCATTGAGACCTTTACAATCTAGTTATGCGTAGAAATTATCGAACATGGCGATATCGATGATGTTTTGTATCAGCCTCGAGACTTGCCTCGTAGGCTGTTTGCTTCGGCCAAGTGCGGCCATTATATTTTTAGACTGGCTGTATGCAGCTTCGAATCTGTGCCGCATTGCAGCTGTCTTTTTAAATTGTGTTTTGCATTTTAAGAGCAAGTTTGTATTCGTATGAATGTGGAGGGAAGAATATGAGTTGTCAGCTCATAGCCTAACTCTTTTTTGTAGATCGCCCTATTCGTTTGCTCGTTTTAGGATGTTTAGAATCTTGTGAGCATTTAGATATGGACGAAGAGACATGCCTTTAGGATCTCATTTCATGCCTTGAGACGTTAGAGACCAGTGTTCTGGATTTAGAGCAAGACCTAGGTTTACTTTCGGTTTTAAGGCTTTGCGATGACTAATCGGCCTTCGTTTTGCCTGTTGCGATTTTAACTTGATTTCGTACCGATTTGAAGTCCGCGATAGGTTCTCGGCTTATACGACTTGTCTGGTCGGAATCGAGCATCCCCGAAGGTGCTGACCAAAATTTGGATTTCTTTATAGCGCTATTACCCTTGTGTCGGGTGTCTGAGAGCTATCTCTGCGAGATAACTTAAGTTTGTTTAGAACTGTTGCGAGTTTGTTGTGATCAGCAACAAACTTTGGTGGTAGATGTTACTGTTTCTTGGACCTTCGCGAAGGATACGTATCTTATAAAGTTTTGTATGTTTATAGTCGCAGATGGATGGTTGGGTCTTCGAAGAAAATGATTTTATCGAGGAAGGTATTTTTTGTCGAAAAACTGTTCTTCAGGCATTTGCGACGTCTCATAATGCCAAAGATCAGTTTTTCTTTCATATGTCAAGTTTCGTGTTTGTAACGTTTGTGGGCTTGAAGATGTTGCGCGATGTTGTGAAGGTTCTGTCTTAACCCTGCTCTGCAAAAACACTTTGGTTTGTTTGCGGACATTCGCAGCCAAAACTTACATTCCTGCGTGGATGTTAAGTAGTTTGATTCGTGCTAGAGAAATTAGGGCCGAGGGGTCGTGTAAGTTGTTTCCCCGAAATGAAGCGTCTTTAATTTCGGTGATTTGTGAAGTGTTAACCTTCCGAGATCTTTTTCTTATATTTTGAGGATAACTCGTGCGGCTTCAGGAGCTCTGTTACGAGTGTTTTCTTACACGTCAGATTTATAGGCAACTCGCTTCAGAAATAGAGTGAATCGTGAGAATACATAACTTAGTCGACTTTTGACAAGTTTGCGTTATCCGTTGAATGTATTGTCTTGGCGTGAAGGTTGTATTTAGCCACATAGCCAAGGACGTAGTAGGTAGAGAATTAGACCACGACACTTTCGTGCTATCAATAAGGTCGAGTCGGTTTGTAAACTTGGACTCGGCATTGAAGTGAAGTGTGATCGGACAAGGGCCAAGTAGCATTTGTCGAGATTGATATGCCAAGTATGCCTGTGGTTGTAGAAAACGTTTTTCCGTTTTAGGTTCGATATATACGATGAAAGTTTTGTATAATCTTTCATTTGTTCGTATGGAAGTTGTTTCTTTTTTACCCGAGGGAGACAGAGCCTAAGAAGCTCGATGTGGAGCCCGTGCGGAGTCGTTTAGGGGGTAGTTTCATTCTCGGATATAATCGAGAGGAATGAGAGCGGATGCTTGTGAAACGAAGGGCTAAAGAATGAGATCTTTCAGATCGTGGTGCAAGGAAACAAAGTTTAGATTGGTCGTCCAGCGTTGGATCGTATGGCTTTGCTATATGGAAAGTACTTTTCGCAAAACCTGTTACGATTACTCTCGAAAGTTACATCGTATGTCAAGGTCTTCTACTATACGAAGGATTTCTTGCATAAGTAACGGGCGACGAATTTGACGCGACGTATGGAGATGTAAAAATATTGATGCTTCCGCGAATTTTTGTGAAACCTTTCCGCTTTGTTTCTGATTCTTCGATGATAGTTTCTTGGAGTCACTCAAGGATTTTTACCGAAGGTTATTTAACCGAGATCTAGTCGTGAAACTTTTTAGCGGGTTTCTTTAGCGGAATAGGACCACTTGATCAGCAATAGGATCAGTCGGCGAGCAGGAAGGACGTGTTCCCTATTGCTGCTTCTTGTGTTCTCGATATTTCTTTTGCCGCAAATGTTCTTGATATTATTCCGTGACTCACTTGGTTTGACGAAAAATGAGAGCAATGCTTTGATACCTAAAGATTTGTCGTATAATTTTTTGATTCTTATATGAAACTTGTTTTATCAAGTTGGAAAAGATCTTTATGACTTCTTAAAATCATCGAGTTTCACTTTAGAGTTTGGTAGAGGTTTTCTAAACGCACGATTGCGACGAGAGATGCTGTATAGTCCTCGAGATTATTTCCCAGACAATTTGGATCAGTCTTTAGCGTTTAGACAGATCTTAGATTGTCGTTTTTTTTGGGATGATCAACAATCCGGGTCGATTAAAGACCATGGTGGATTGATGATGACTTGGAGTATGTCTGTTTTATGAAAATTTTTAGAAACGAATTGGTTTTAAGACGACGTCAGTGTCTCTAGTTCCTTCTTTCTTTAGGAAATGAGATGAGTACGCTCGAATGCATGGCGATCGTTTCTCGGTTGTACGAGAGATTGGATCGGTTTGCGAGTTATGCTTGAACAGTTAAAGAACAATAGATCGAGATAGACAAAAATTCCTTACGACTTAGCATGCTAAACTATCCCCCTAAATTCTATGTTCCCTAGGTTTTAAGACGTTTTCATTCCTTGCCTACGAGAAATTAGAAATCTAATAAAATTTTTGAATCAGACATACCTTAGTTTCATCAATGATCTGGGACTGCCTCTTCTTTGTTCTTCGTTATTTGACTTATTTTCGTATGAATCGGTCATCGAGGAAATACCAACAGGAATATCGGAGTGAGTTAGGGATTTCAACATCGGAGTTTATGTTCTTCTTTCTTTGTACTGCTGGTTTTACTTGAATGACTAAGTGTGCTTTGTATATTGTTGAAAAATCCATCACACGTTTATAATTAGATATTTTCGACTTAACTTTGCACAATTTCGTAAAACCGGATTGCATTTAAAGAGTTCAAATCTCTCGTATAGGTTAGGCAAATTTGATGTTAAGTCGACCGTTGCCGTTTTAGACGATTGATTCAAACTTATACGAAAAATAAGTCTTTGCGGTTTTTATAGTAAAATCTCAATGGAAACTCCGATTGACACGAAACGAAAATCGGCGCGATCGAGACTCGAGAGAGAAGCTCTAGCAGTTGTCCAGCTCGCCATTGGGCGAGCTGGATGAGCCCTTTCAGCTCTCCAACTGGCGAGCTGGGGTGGACAGTCTCGATTCATCAAGCTGACTTGTTTCCGTCGTAAAATCTCAACAGAAAGTCAGATTGAGACAAAACGAAAAGCTGTACGATCGAGACTCGGGAGAGAAACTCGAGGAGTGGTCCAGATCGCCATTGGGCGAGCTGGTGCGGACATTCTCGATTCGTTAGGCTAACTTGTTTCTGTTGTAAAATCTCAACGAGAAGTCCGATTGAGACGAAACGAAAAGCTATACGATCGAAAATCAAGAGAGAAGCTTGAGGAGTGGTCCAGCTTGCCATTGGGCGAGCTGGATGGTAAGGACCCTCGGGGAAATGTCAGTGCCTCGAGGGCGAGGTGAAAGGCCGATCAGTTCGCCAAGAGGCGAGCTGGTTTTTCCATGGCCAGCTCACCAACTGACGAGCTGGTTTGAACGGTTCAGCTCGCCAACGGGTGAGCTGATTGAGCTCGGCCAGCTTGCCAACGGGCGAGCCGGATGGTAAAGACCCTTGGGGCAAAGTCAGTGCCTCGAGGGAAAGGTGAAAGGCCGATCAGATCGCCGAGGTGGCAAGTTGGGTTGCTTGGCCAACTCACCATCTTTGCGTGCCAGATAGTATCGTCCAATCTTGCGAGTAGCCTAGGTTTTTTCCCGTGATTAACCTAGGATTTATTTCGCAGTTTCTGGAAGAGCAAGTTTTATTTTCCAAAAATTTCTCAGAAAACGTCTTTTGGTCACCATACGTAATGAGATTTGTCCAACTCAGAAATAAGAGAAACATTACGGGGTTTGATAGATTTTATCCTTGCCCTTAGTGATCAGAGAGATAAGTTGCGAGCTTGTTTTGTTGCTTCTCCCGTGGCGAAAAGTCGCGATTAGGTTTTCAATTTTGTGAAGGAGTAGTCGCTGCTATAGGAGTAGTCACTGCTGAAGTTGATTTACCAGCGTTTTGCGTGAGCGTTGGCTATAGGAGTAGTCGCTGCTGAAGTTGATTTACCAGCGTTTTTACGAGCTTCGACTTTGTCTTTCATATATCCAGACATCGTTTTGATCAAGCGTTTTGCGGCTATGAGTTAGAGTAATCCAACCCCCCCCCCACCTTTTAGCGCCAAACTGTGGGAACCGAAATTTGCACTGTCGATTTACGTAAATCAAGGAAACTTAGGAAAACCCTAATTTTCCAGAGGACCCCGATCTCTGCGAAAGCCAACGACAAGTAACCAAATAAATTCGGAAAATATGAAAAACATGATAAAACGAATTTATAAAAGAAATAGATCGTATTTCGAATTCGGGGAAGAGCGTTGCGATCATTACAAGAGATTACAAAGGCTTTTGCCGCAGGGGCCGTCAGTGAGTTACCTAGTTCTAGAAACATAAAACCCTAAACCTAGTTGAGTCGCATCTTGAAAACAAAAGACGAAAAAGATAAGAAAAAATGGTCTTGATTGATTTCGGACTGAACCTTATGAAAGGCTGCCTACATACCCCTTTCAAGGATCAAGTCTCACGTAGTTCAATTGATAGAACTGGACAAGAGATCGAACTTCCTGGGCGAGTTCGTCTAGTAATTGAGCGCCATTCATAGAAACCGAAGTTGTCAAGAATAAAGCCTAAGTTTCTAAGTGCAGAGAATTCTAAGTCTAGAAAAGTTGTAAAAGTCTCAGATGAGAGCTCCGAAAATCGTCCTCCTGCTTCTGTCCTCGACCTTCTACTTATATAATCCTTCTCTATGTGGTTTAGTCTTTCCTTTTCCGCCCTAATTCGTGTTTATCGAAAATCTTCCATTTATCTCGATGTTTCCATTTTTCTGCGGAAAAATTCTGTTTATCTTCAATCTTGACATTCATGCGGATAAAAGATAGATCTTCATTGTATCTTTGGGCTGGATCCTATCCAAAGTCATGAGTGGGCTTTTATCGCGTTTTAGGACCTTTCGAGCCGTTTACGACTTAGCCAAGATCGTTTCCTGATACGTCGCTGTTTTTAAGTAAACATCTCGAGTTAATCGTATATTTTGGCAATGTTCAGTGTTTCTTTTAACCGTTTCCGTTTTATATGATTACTCGAGGATTTTCTAAAAATACGTGTTTTCCGTTTTTTAATAAAAGATCTCGAGTTAATCGTATAGTTTGACAATGTTCGTTGTTTCGTTTAACCGTTGCCGTTTTATACGATTTACTTGAGGTTTTACTAAAAACACGTCTCTTACGATTTTTATCGTAAAACTCAAACGGTAAGTCGGATTTACGAAAGGACACAGATGGTTGAATTCAGCTCGCCCATTGGTGAGCTGGACAGATGTGCTTAGCTCGCCAATGGGCGAGCTGGACAGATGCGTGCAGATCTCCCATGGACGAGCTGGACGGTTTCTCCGTGTTTGGTCTTTTCTTGTTTTCTCGACCCGAGATCTTTGTGGAGGATGTAAGGAGAAGTGTCCGTAGGCGTTGAGTCTGATCTCAACAATAGTTGCAACATCTCGGAGAGTTTGGATGTTACGGCCGTTTTTCGGTAACTTGGCGAACAAAACAATCGCAGGCTGTTTTATTCAATTTTCCGATGACTTCAAAAATGACGACTGTCGAGTTAAAGGAGTTGCTTTGTTTGGAGAATCCTTAGATTTCTTCTCGACACTTTTTCGTGTTTTTAAATCTTATTCTTAACTTTGCGGAAAGTTTTGGTCGTTGATTCCGTCGTAACCGATTTGGACCCAAACACCAACGAGGAGGTCTTTTTTTTATTATTTTATCTTTGATACGAGTTTTCCGCAACTTCATATCTTCGTAGAAAGTCTATAGTTTCTTGTACACTTTTTCTGGGACTTTTAGCCATTGATTCCGTCGTGACCGATTTTGACCCCAACAACAGAGCGAATGAGGCCATTTCGGCGAGGAAGGGTACCGTTGCCTCAGCCGCTTCAGGGGATGAAGTTATGATAACTGGGAGTAGCCGCAAGATGGTGATCAAAAGCGAGGCTGTTTCTTCTTCTCATGGGAGAAGGTTGAGGGGTAGGATGACCACTCGGCTGTCTCCGCAAGCTTTTGATATAGAACATGCGGCTGGGGGTTTGTCTGATGTTCTCAGGGACCTGAATGCTAGGGTGTTATTGCAGGAGAATACCCATCTTTCAGGTGGAGATCCCGCGGAGGTGACCCTAACCCTAACACTTCAGGAGAGACTTCTTCAAGTAAGGCCAAGATTCTTGCTCTTTTTTCAGCCTTGCTATCATGAATCTGATGGGGTGACCTTTTGCGCAGGTCATCTCTCTATTGCATCATTTGGGAGCTCGATTGTCAGAAGAGGATGCATCCTCAGTCAAGGAGGAAGCGAAGGAGTTGTCCCGGAAACTATCTGAGGAGAAAAGCAGGAAGTTGGCTCAAGGGATGGAGCTGCGCGATCTTCAGGCCAAGATCAAGCCGATTGAAGGCGCGGTGGAAACTTCCTCATCGGAGGCTTTGGCGCTAGGCCGTAAGAACCAGGAATTGGACAACGTATTGGAGAAGCTAAGAGCTGAGATGAAGATCTCGGAGGACGTGAATGTGATAGCTGTGAACGGGGCAAAAATCACCTCCCGATGGGAAGTAATGTGGGATTGGCTTGCTGGGCGTGCCCATAGCCGGGACTTGGCCAGGGAGTTTGATCGGTACAAGGCCGTGGTTCTTCCCGAGGCAAAGTTTAAAGGCGTGGATCCTCCCTTTTTTGCCGATAAACCAACCATTCCTCCATCCTCCAGCTCTGGCAGACCATGAGTTTTGTTTTTTAACGCACCTGTCTTTGCTTCATTGTTTTTACTTTACTGTTTGAACTTCTTAGAACCCTTAATTATGTTGCTTTTGTGCACTTCTCGTTTTAGCAACAAAGTTTTTTTTACGTGTGTGTTCGCCCGAGGGTTAAGACCCTGCTGACTTGACTAGCATGATAGGAACAAACTGTCAAACTCGTAGTTTCCGATGCTTAGGACCGGGGGGTCTCAGGGGATTCCTAGAAATTTGCTTAGATCCTTGAGATCTTTGGTTGGGCCCTTACTCAGACAGGGAGATAGGAGGGTTCTTCGTGGAAGCGGAAACTCGTAGTTCTGAATTGATGGGCTCATCGCCTGGGCCTTGAGATTCTGATCGAGCCCGAAGACTAAGCGTTTTGGCCTGAAGGTTTAGGCCCTGAGGTCTCTAGCTGGGCCCGGGGGCCGGAAGTGTAAAACTTGTGATTTTGAACACTAGGAACTTGGAAGTTCATAATTTAACCCTGAGGTTAAGTATTGGACTTTACAAGTCCAAGCCGGTTGCTTAGGACCCTGGGGTCTTTCCTGTGTTACAAGGAAATTTGTTCAGAACCCTGAGGTTTCCGAATAGATTTTAAAGTGCTTGACCTGGACCCTGAGGTGAGTGGATAAGAGATGTAAATTCGGGATTTTGAACATATGGGACCCTGAGGTCAGACCCTGAGGTCGTTATCTTTGAGATCGTATTCTGCCCCCTTAGGCAGGCCACTATCGACCTTGGGTAAAAATGCAAAATTCGGAATTTTCAACATTTGGGGCCCGGAGGCTCGTTGTCATTGGGATCGTATTCTGCCCCCCTTAGGTAGGCCACTACCGATCTCGGGTAAGGATTCGCATTCTGCCACTTGGGCCACTATCGAGATCCTGTAATGCTGCACTCTACTTTATGTAGAAAGCCACTATCAGTCTTATATGTTTGTGTTGGGGTGGGTCTAGTGGGAAGTAGTAAGCCACGTACCAGACTTGCTACTTTTCCCGTCTGGATAAGTAGGATATAAGTGCTCCTGGGGGTTTGTGCACCGTCTGCTCCCTGAAACCATGGGGTTGATCTCAGTACTCTGCAGTTATACGTCATGCCTCCTGCATCTCGTTTAGCTCGGAGCGTGTTTGATGCAGGGATTGATGCACTAGTACGTGTGGCCCCCTTGTAGATTACGGCTCGAGGCCTCTACGCAGGGGCTGAGGTATTGTCGACATTGTATTAAGGTTGATCAAGCATGTTCCAATTCGCATACCCAAGTCTTTTTATATGTGAAACATGTCACGTAGATGCGAGGTTTGCTAGGACCGAGGTGTTCCTTGGGGCCTGGTCCCACTTGGTGGTTTTGTATGTGAGTCATTTCACGTAGATGTAGGGTTCGCCAGGATCGAGGTGCCCCTTGGGGTCTGATCCAGCTAGTATGTCCCTTTTAAGTTCAGTGGAATTCATGTGACTCCTTTAGTCGGAATTAAAATATGTTATATAAGCTTATTCCGTAAACGTTTTTAGCATACATAGGAGCAGGAAACCAGTGTACTTAAAATATATAGATAGCTAGGTATCTGTAGAAAACCCGATCCAGAGATCTAATTAGAAATGGTAGAGCTTGAGGTGCAGGGCGTTCCAGCAGTTAGGTTGGACATTTACTTTGCTGTCTTGCAGCTTGTAGGCTCCTGCCCCCTGCACTCCAATTATTTTGTAGGGGCCTTCCCATCCTGGGGCCAACTTCCCTGCAGATTTGTCTTTAGTATGGTCGCAGACTCGTCGCATGACCCAGTCTCCTTGTTGGAACGGTCTGGTCCTGACTTTCTTGTTGTAGCTCCTTGCCACTTTCTGTTGATAGGAAATGTTCCTTAAGCGAGCAGCCTCTCTCTTTTCGTCGAGTAGATCCAGGATTCGAGTCAACAATTCATTGTTTTCCTCCTGGGAGATGGGTCCGGAGACAGTCGTTCTGACGTGTACCTCTGTAGGTATCACAGATTTCATGTCGTAGACTAATGAGAATGAAGTCTCTTGTGTGGCTGTTTTCGGAGTGGTCCGATAAGCCCAGAGGACTCCATGTAACTCTTCTACCCAGCGCCCGTGGGTTTTTTCCAGGCGTTTCTTGATCATGTTGACCACGGTTTTGTTTGCAGATTCGGCCTGGCCGTTTGATTGTGGGTGCCACGGTGCGGAGAAGGAGAGCTTAATGTTCCACTCTTGGCAGAATTATCTGAAGTCATGGCTCGTGAACTGGGATTGTCTGTGACAATCTCATGGGGCGTGCCGAAGCGGGTTATCACGTTTGTCCATATGAACTTCTTTATTTTCTCTGTAGTAATCGTGGCCAGGGCCTCGGCCTCTACCCATTTTGTAAAGAATTAGGTTATAATGAGGAGGAATACCTTTTGCTGCGGTGCCATAGATAATTTCCCGACGATATCCATGCTTCATTTTCGAAATGGCCAAGGAGAGCTTAGAGACTTCAGGTTCTCCGGAGGAAGGTTGGAGATTGGCGCGTGCCTCTGGCATTGGTCGAAGGACCTGGCCGTTCTAATGGCGTCACTGGCCATCATGGGCCAGTAATAGTCGGCTCTTCTGGATCTGAGCACTAAGCTTCGTCCGCTGGAGTGGGAGACGCATTCTCCTTCGTGGAGCTCTTCCAAGATCCGGGCCGCTTCCCTAGGGGTGAGACATCGCAGGTATGGTCCTGAGAAGGACCTTCGGTAAAATTTCCCTTCGATGATGCAGTATCTTGCTGCTTGTCTCTTTACCTTTCGGCTATCGCCTCGGTCCTCAGGAAGGAAGTCGGGTACAAGGTAGTCGATTATGGGGGTCATCCAGGTTTTCCTTCGTCGATGACGGAGATTTCTTCGGGATCCCCTTCTATTTTTGTCGCCGGCCACTGGAGTACCGGCAGGGGAATGTTCCTCTGGCTAGTGGTTTCTAAGGCGGACCCTAGGTTAGCTAGGGCGTCGGCCTGCGCGTTTTGTTCTCTGGGAAATTGGGTAAGCTTACAACTCTGGAATCTTTCGATCAGGCGCTTCGCTACAGCAAGGTATCTGATCATACTGGCGTCCTTGGCCTGGTAGTCATCTTAGATCTGGCTGATGATTAGTTAGAGTAGCTGAAGACCTGGATCTCCTGTGCTCCCATCTGTTTGGCGAGTGAAAGGCCTGCGATTATGGCCTCATACTCGGCTTCATTATTTGTAGCTTTGAAGTTGCATCTCACCGCCCTTGATGCTGATTCACCAGTGGAGGAGGTTAGGACCAGGTCTACTCCCGCCCCTCTCATGTTGCTGGACCCGTCGACGTGTAGGGTCCATTCTCCTGTTCCTCCTGCTGAGCCCTGGAAATCAACCTTTGACTCCGGGACTGGAAGCATAGAAGGTGAGAATTCAGCGGCGAAGTCAGCAAGGACCTGTGATTTGATGGCCGTAGCAGGTTTGAAGACTATGTCGTATTCCCGTAGCTCAATCGCCCACTTTGCAATGCGTCCTGACACCTCAAGCTTATGGAGAACAGCTTTTATGGGGAATGAAGTGATTACCATGACCTGATAGGCCTGGAAATAGGGCCGGAGCTTGCGGGCTGCTGCAACCAACGCTAGTGCTAGCTTTTAGAGGTGGCTGTAGCGAGTCTCTATGTCCAATAAGGACTTGCTCACGTCGTAGATATGATGTTGTGTCCTTCCCTCTTCACTCACGAGGACTCCGCTTACTGCATGCTCGGACACGGCAAGGTAGAGTGGCAGGGTCTCTCCATCTAGAGGTTTTGAGAGGAGAGGAGGTGTGGTGAGGTAGGCATTGAGGTCGTTGAGAGCGAGTTCGCACTTGTCATTCCACTGGAAGTCCTTGGGATCTTTCAAGGCCTCAAAGAAGGCATGAGACTTGTCGGTTAGCCTAGAGATGAACTTGCTTAATGCGGCCAACCGACCTGTTAATTGTTGGACTTCCTTTATGTTTCGCGGGGAAGGGATCACCTGGATGGCTCACAACTGTTCTGGTCCGGATCTTCTTCCTCCAGGGGTATCGCATCCATCTCCTCTACCTCGGGCTCCTCCATATGTGAGGTTAGAGGGCCTTTCGGTAATTGTTATAAGACCGGACTCTTCCCTTTCAATGTGGTTTGATAGCAGTCCCTGGCATTCTCCTGATCTCCTTTGATTACCCTGATGCCCCAGGGGGTCAGGAATTTGATGGATTGATGGAGAGTCGAGGGTACGGCTCCCATGCCGTAAATCCAGGCCCGGCCCAATATCATGTTGTAGGAGGATGTGCAGCCGACGACAGAAACTTCGTTGGTTGGTTTACTCCTTCGGCGTATACTGGAAGGATAACCTCTTCCAAGGTGTTCTTTACCTCTCCGCTGAAGCCTATAAGCGGAGTAACTTTCCTTGTTAGTGCCTTTTCCTCCAGCCCTAGATCGGTGTAGGCTGGGAGGAAGATAATGTTGCCGGAGCTACCGTTGTCTATCAGGATCCGCCTCACTAAGCAGTTTGCTACGGTGAGGCGGATGACCAGGGCGTCGTGATGGGGAGCCATGACCCTCTCTTGTTCTTTGGCAGTGAAACTGATCTCGTCTGTCCCGAAGAGCAGGCGCTTTGGGTCCCTTGTCTCTTGACCGTGTCTTGCATTCCTGGTGCTGTTCTTAGCAGCCGCATGGCTTATACCGCTTATCTCTGGGCCTCCGGAGATCACATGGATAATTCTGTCCTGGTTCGGGGGAGACGCGGGCTTCGTCTCTGAGGGCCGGTTCGCGCCTTCCTTAGTCTGGAGGCTCTTGTCCCTGTCGGAGAGGAATTCTTTAGATGCTCCTTCTTGAGGAGCTCGTTGACTTCCAACCTCAGGACGATGCAGTCCTCCGTCATGTGATCGTGGTCATAGTGGAAGTCGCACCATCGGTTGGGGTTTGGATTAGCGTCCACGGCCTTCATCTTAGAAGGCCATTTGACCTGCTGACCCATTTGCCGTAGAACGTTTACCAGCTCGGGCTTTGAGATAGAAAGATGAGAGATGTCGGGCCATGTAGATACGCTCATTCCTTCGAGTCGAGGTAGGGGCGATTCGAATATCTGCCCCTGCTATGTCCACAGGCTTCCCTTGGGGGCCTGGATTGGGATCCTTCACCGTGATTGTTTCTGAGCTGCTTGCTTGGCCTAGGTTCCTGCCTCTGTTGGGCCTTGGCTCGGCTCGTGACGTCTTCTTCCCACCTCAGTTAGGCCCAGGCCATGGATAGGACGTCTTCCATTGTTTTACACTGGTACTTGGTTAGTTCCTTGTACAGGTTTCCGTCAGGGAGCAGGCCCCTTTTGAAGCCGGAGATATCCGTCCCTACGTTGCACTCAGGAATAGCTACTTTTTCTTGGTTGAAGCGTGCGATATAGGCCCTGAGAGGTTCGGCTCTGTGCTGGAGTACTTTGTTAAGATCGTCGGAATTCTTTTTCAGGTTTCTGCTCCTGGCAAACTGCTCCACATCAAATTTCGGATCAATCTATATTGATTGACTGCCTCCATTATGTTGTTGCTAGCACAAACTTGTCGCTGAGTTCTGCAAAGGATCTTATAGATTTCGTAGGGAGATTGATGTACCATTGGAGGGAAGGACCAGTCAGGGTGAACCGAAGCCCCTGCACATGGCAGGTTCTCTCAGTCCTCAGGGGACTGCTTCTGTTAGCATCCGTTGCTTGTAGAGGGTCACGTGGTTGTCCGGATCGCTGGTTCCGTCGTAGGTCTTCATGGTAGTGAAGGAGAATTTCCTTGGCATCTCGACTGAAGCGATCTCTTCCACGAAGGGTGTGCCGGAGTAAGAGTTAGGGTCACTCCTCCTGATGGGAAGAGCTACGCCTGGAAGCGTTTCCACCATCGACTGGATGGTGTTGAATCTCTCGGAGAACATCTTCTCGAGACATGCCATGGCGGCTGGATCTGAGATCAAGGGGTCGTCGGGTGAGTATTCATCGTCCTCTATATCGGAGTCACTGGTGATGGTTACTCGTGTCCCCCTTGTCATAGTTTCCTTACCCTCGGGTTCCTTATCGGTGGGAGCTATATGCCGAGTTGCTCCATCTTCATTGGTAGGAGTATCGAGGGAGGGCTTGGTTCGAACTCGGGTTCAAAACCTTCGGCGCTTGTTGCTGTTTTTTCCAAGATCTTGGTTCTCCTTTTGGAGAAGATGGTCTTCGGCTTCGAGTGCTCTTACCTTCTCTGCACTTCTTTGTAGCTGTTGGGTGTGCTCGTCGAGTTTAACTTTTAGGGTTTGAACTTCTTGTAGAAGCTCTAAACTATTTCCGGCTGTTTCTCGAGCCTCACGGAGCTCAGTGACTTCTCCTCGGAGGGTGTTGAGCTGATTAAGGAGCTCGGCTTCTCTTGGAGTAGCTCCGGTTGGTTCGGTTGAGTCTTCTGGTGTCATTGTCACGTAGTTGGATAACTCCCCTCCTTCTAGCGCCAAACTGTTATGGTATTTTGTGTAGGATCGTTTTAGTACTACGGAACACAAGAAGGTTCGTGTATGAACAGAGAGAAGCGAGGATGATTGTATGAGGCAACGAGAAATAAAGAGAAACAAGCAAGAAACAAATAGAGAAAGAGAGATATTATTAGGTATTCGAAGGGGGGCTACAATATTGGTGTATGAACCCTATTCCTAGCTGCCTAGATCTAGTCTCTTAATCTCTAAAGTGTCGATCCCTTATTCTAGGGTTTGGGTTCCCCTTATATAAGTGTAGATGTCGGCTTGCATTAGGTTAAACTCTTCCATATTGGCGAATATGGAAAAGTTCACTTAATGGAGAAATTCTATTTTAGCCAAAGGCTGGTTTTGGAGCAAGGGTCGGGCCCGGGGAACCTGAATGCAGGGTCCGGTCCCTGGGTCCCTTCGGAACAGGGGTCTAGAGGCCGGTTCCCAGCCCGGGGGCTGGAGGAATGAAGTTAGGAGTTTTCAAGACTCCTAAGACAAATGTTGTAGTATATGAGATTGTCGAACCAATTCTAAGGGATTTTAAAGCACTGAGAATGCAAGTACTCACTTAATCTAAGTGCAATCGAATAAATGATGGTTTTAAACTATAACTAAGAATAAGAAAAGCGAATACTAAAATAATTCCTTTGATTGAGAGAAGGAGAACTCATGGGAGTAAGGATTAGACCTTGGGTGATCAAACTTCGAACTAAGGATGGCAAATGATTAATTAAACTATCAACCTTAAGCCTAGACACACTTCTAAGCAAGCTCTTGTCTAGATGAATGCTTATTTACTAGCATAACTCAAACATCGAATGTCTTTGGTTGAATGTTACAAAACTAATCTTTAAGAACAAGTCTATTGGCCATCTTAACACCTTTAACAACAAATGTCTTTGGTAAAGTGTGTTAAAAGCTTAGGAGAGTTGGCTCAGGCATTTCATCGAACACCTTGTGAGGTGGGAAATGCCTAAAGCTCAACTTTTGAGAGGCCAACTCAAAAGATGCATTAAGAATACTCTACTAGCAAAGAATAAGAAATCTACACTAAAGATCCTAATTCTAGTCTAATCACCCTTAATCTCCCTATCCCATGAATTCAATGGTGGATTACTCACTAATCTTCATGATTCCTCTTAAACCCATATTGGATTCAAGCTTAATCATGTAAAGATAAGTAGGTAATGCAATGAAACAAAACAAGATCACAAGAACAATAAACAATGATTCATAGAAATCAACTTTTCCCAGAGGTTTTTGTGTTTCCTCCTTAAAATCCAGATAATCTGCCTGGTAGGCTACAAGAAGTACTTAAACTTAGGTTTAGAAAATGTAAAACATGAAACAAATGACCAAAAGGCCCCTGAAATAACACAAGTTTTTGTCCAAACAAAACACGCATCGACCTGGCCACGTCGCTCTGGGAGGTCGCTCTGGAGCTGGAGCGACTTGGCCAGGTCGCTCCCGGACCACGATCCAAGGCCATCTTCGGCTTCACATCATGATGAAAAGGCGAGCGACTCATGTGTGTCACTCCACACGTCGCTCCGGGTTGGGAGCGACCTTAACCGGTCGCTCTGACAGGTCGCACTGACTGCTTCTCGCTGAGGGGCTGGAGCGACTTCGTGGAGCGACCTTTGGGTGTCGCTCTGCTCTGGAGTGACCTTCGGGTGTCGCTCCGCTGTGGAGCGACCTCAGGGACTCGCTCTAGCCTCTGCTCGAGCAATACTCACCTCAAACTCCTCTTTTGGACCTTAAATCCACACCTGAAAATAACTCATGTATGCAAAATGCAACCTAGAAATTACTAAATCCTAGTCTATATGATCAAAATGCATATGGTTGAATGGATAAAACAATGGAAATATGCAAGACATCAAGGAATCTGGTGCCTGGATATTTTTTCCCAACAATATGATGTTTCTATAGCCGGGGACGTTGCTTGAGATCTGACCTGGTCCAAACATTGCCTCAGATCAACGTTTCTCGATTGGTTGAGCGTTTCTCGAAGATCGCCTTTTATGGAGTTTAGTTTATCGTGTAGATCTATGACATCCTGGCTGGAGGTTACTCGGTGAGTTTTTGAAAACAGTTAAGCTTGTCTCAGAGGTCGGAGGTAGCATCGGGTTTGCGGGCTGACTTTCACACTGTGAGGAGCGTACGCAAGTCTCAGGATCCGGTTCTTCATCAGATGACGGCTCGTGACTAGCGAGGAAAACTTGAATCATTTTCTTGTTCTTAGGTTGCTCCTCTTCAGGGGGTGCGTCATCGCGATCGTGAGACCCCGATCCGTCTCCCTTTGGCTGAGCATCGTTTTTTTTTTGGCTTGTCGGATGGCTTCTGGGACCTTCTGTCTTTGTTTTTGCTCCAGCTATTGTTCCCTTTAGGGCGCGGTTTAGGCGGGTCAGTCGGGATCTCACCTCGCGCGTACTTCCCGAACATGATCTCTTTAAGTTGCTTGCAGTCTTTAGAGTCGTGTGCTTTCAACTTGTGATACGAGCAGTACACTTCTGGTTCATCGGCGTTCTATCTCTCGGGGGAGGGCTGGCGTTGTTTGCCTTCCTCCTTTCGGTGATAGTGATTCCATCCTTTACCGCGAACCACAACCGTCGAGTCTGGGAGAGAATCTTCGTCTACCATGTAGACCAAGCTTTTTTCGGCTGTTTGTCGTCTGCCGAGTGTTGCCATGGCTCTTGTTTTGAGTCGGCATTTTTAGTCGGTGCAGGTTTGGTTGTATGCTGCTTTCTGATGATTGCTTTGGTATCTTCTTCCATACGGATAATGGCATCATGTAGTGATGTTGTGGGGTTGCGGTAGAGGTCGTCGCAGAACTTCGAGTGGACGTAGAGGGTGTTTGGCAGAGCGTCTACTGCAATGCTGTCGGAACGTCAACCTTAGAAATGACTGCCTTGAACTTTTCTATGAACTCTCGTAGGCTTTGCCCCTGCGGTTGAGAGATTTTCCACAAATCGAAAGCTGTTGCCTTTTGGTTGGTAAACATGATGTAGTGTTTGAGGAAAGCCGTTGATAAGTCGCGGAAACTGTCCATTGAATTCTCTGGTAGTCGGGAGAACCAGTTTAAAGGGGCCCCGTTGAGACTTTCCACAAACCTTTGGCAGAAACCGGCGTGTCTCTCGGCGTCAGTGAAGTTGGCTCGACCCATCGCGATGTTAAACGCTGTCATATGCTCCGTTGGGTCGTCGCTGCCGCCAAATGTCGGTAACCGGATTTTCTCCATAATACGCAGCCGGATGTCAGTGATGCAGAGAGTGAACGGTTTTCGTATGCGGTAGCGAGGACTTGGTCGATTTGTGGTGCAGTGCTCGTGACGTGATGGATCTTCGAGTGGATTTCTTGGAGCGTGAGCTTCAGTTCGGCGATTTCTCGAATGGTTTGCAGATCTGTGTTGCTTCCCGGTTGCGCAGAGTCGTCCGGGAGTCCAGTCGGCACGATGGGCTGGTTAGGCGGAGTAGGGGTAGGGTTCGTGTTGAAAAGAAATCGTCGGCCCGTTGAAAGGTTTCCTCCGGTGCCGTTTAGGTTTGCAAGTACGGGCCATGACGGAATCCATAAGGGTTTCAACGTTCGGGACTGGTGGTGTTCCTTCCGGCTGAACGTCGGAAAGAGCTTCTTCGGGTATCATGCTTGTGTCACACTACTTCGTTTTGCCTCACGGTGGGCGCCAACTGTTTGAACCGAGTTTGGTTGTGTATCAATAAAGAGAGTGACATGACTCGTCGGTGGGTTATTACAAAGGTGAGAACGAGGGAATGCAAAGAGGAAGCATTTTATTTATAATCGGAGAGAGTACAAAGAGTAAACCGGTGCTCAGAGAGCTTAGCCGGAGATGATGTACGGACTAACCGGTAAGCAACAGAAGAAATAAAAGGGAAACCCTAATACAAGTTGATGTCTAATCAGTCTATTTTCGGATCCTTTTCTCGTCGTCCCTCCCTCTTCTTTTATAGCAAATTCTCCTCTCCTTTGACCTAATAGAGTGCGCTTTCACGGGTTTTTCATAGTGCACCTTAGCTCAGCCCGTGAAAACGGGGCTCATCAGCCGTCCGGATGGTGATCGACTTCTACTCGGCTAAGGAATTCTCTCGTCGAGCCGACTCGTTGATCGCTAGTCGGGCCGACCGAAATGTTTTTTGATGGCTGAATATGTTTTTTCGTGGGTTTTTATGGAGGGATGTAATCCCCCTCCTACAGTGCTAATTGAAAACTCAGATTCTTTGTGTAATTGTTAGCTTATGTGGCTCTCATTTTTTAGTTCCTCTAGAGATGCCTACACTTGTGGCTTATGTAACATAGATTGCATCAAGTGCATAAATATGGCAGACCTAAGTAGATTTCGCTTTCAGTGCCAAGAGAAAGGGCCTATACGCTTATTTTTCAGTTAGCATTCAGTTACTTTCTTGAGATGAATTCTGGGACGATAGTTAATTTGGCACTTTCAATGTGAACAACAATTGATAAAGTAAATACAAGTCCCGTTGCAGATTATGCACCATCTTGCTTATATAGTCGTCTTTGCTTATAGTTCAGTTTTGTAAGGTTCAAGAGCTTGAAGGTTTATATGCATTCGAAGAAAGAGAAGCCAGTTATACAATTAGCCAAAAGAGGATGATGGCGCAATGGTGGTGATGCTGATTATACACATTAGATAACAACAAACATAATACATATACCATGCTATTTCTATTCTATAGGTTTATAATAGAAACAATTACGCTCAGGGTCAGTTTCCATCTTTTAATATCATAATAGAGCACTTATTGCTATACGCACACTTTCTTCCAACAACCTATTAAATTCTAATGAAAATATATTAACTATAAATTTAAAGTTTTTTGACCTAATTAGAGAATAAATGGGAATTAACCTCAGCCACACATCCTCTTTCCTATCCGATGGACAAGATTAAGTCTAGTAAACTTTGACAAGACATATCTGTCTCATTTTGTGACCATTAGATGTTGTAGCTTTAATATGAATGGCCCAGATTCATGCTATTTTTTAAATTCATCATCATCTTCATCGATTATATTTTGTCTTGTTTATTTCCTGATAAATCCAAAAATCCTAACCATCGATTATTAGATTTCTCGATTAATTCCGCCTAAATCAAGTTAATTATTACTATTTATCAATTAGTTTTGTTCATAACTTAATCTTTCATGTCATCCTATGTAAGTTCTCCACGACCGATCACTGCATAATAATCACTGGTGAATGGACTTTCTTTGATTCGGTTGAAATTTTGCGATCAACAAGGAATTAACGTATAAATGAGTAGTGTACATAGGTGTTGTTATACACGTGTACATGTAAATATCAAACTACGGTGTCCATGTGGATATGTTTACATATTTTCAAATATTTTCAAAGTGCATACACTGTTTTCTACATTCTAGGTGATTTTTGTTGGAGATGCAAACATATATATAATAAATGTATTACCATATGGCTATTGTTTGGGAGATGTACATTGTGCATATTGAGAATTGTATCATAAGTGTCACTGTGTTTTGGTTTTATTTGAAACCTGATTATAAAACTGGAGATATATACTTGCTTTTCATTTTATATAATCTCTAATGTATATTAGAATATTGTATACCTAGATAACCAAACTATGTACACGACTCATTTTATACATGTACACTGGATTAGTGTACACATGGATAACGAGACCTATGTATACTATTCATTTATACAAATTTATGAAACAAAAGATATATAACTGTTTTCATTTTATAGCGAGACCTATGTATAAAACTCATTTATACAAATTTATGAAACAGAAGATATGGAATGAAGATGTATACATGCTTTTCATTTTATATAATCTCCAATGTGCATTAGGATATTGTACACCTGGATAACAAAACCACATTACTCATTTAACCAATGTACATTGGATAAGTGTACACATGCATGGATAACGAGACCTATCTATACTACTCATTTATACAAATTTATGAAACATAAGATATATAACTGCTTTCATTTTATATAATCTCCAATGTACATCAGGATTATGTACACGTGAATAACAAAATTTATGTACATTACTCATTTATATATATCAATGTACATTAGGATAGTGTACACATGGATAATGAGACCTACGTATACTACTCATTTATATAAATTTACAATGTACATGAGGATATTGTACACATGACTATGGCTTGATCATGTACACGCGTATAACAACACCTATGTACACTACTCATTTGTACAAATCTACAATGTATATGAGGATACAATTTAATTTAATCATCAAAGTATGCAAATACAACTTGGCTTTATAATATAGTGATACAATTCATAATTTGTGTCTTGGGTCAGCACGTGTCTTGGAACATGGTTGTAGTGTATCAGAAATCTCATAGTCAAACTCTCCCCAACCAGCCTCCTTTTCCTCCACACGCTCCACCATCGGTTTCAAAACAAGCTGGATCCAAATATGCACACAAAAAAACACAAAACGCCAACACGTTACAAGTGAGCCTTAGAGTACACATGTACAACAAACCTACCCGTCCACATGGACAAAGTATATGTGTACACATGTACAACAAACCTACCCGTCCACATGTACACCAAAGGTGCAAAAACACAGAGCCAATGACGACAAACCTACCCGTCCACATGTACACGTGATATCTTGTAAAACAATTGTACACGTGGACATGAATAATATATGTACATCGTGACGATATTTGTATGTGCAATTATAACAAATTTATGAAATTGTACATGTTAATCATTGCAATGACGACCACAACCACAGTGAAAAGGATTGCATTGATATGAACATGTTTCAATAAAAAAGAGAAATTTATGACGATGTACACGTGTACAAAAATTATGTGTGCACGTTAATTATTACAATTAGATGTACATGTGTACACACATAATCTTTGTACATATATAAACTTGTACACATGTTACCTATGAACATTTGGAATCATGTTTGATCATTGGCAAGTCTACATTATCATATGATTATCTACTTATATAATTTGGTGATTTTGTTGATAATGTACACATTCATATGTATAACCAATAGTAAATCCTGATATCGTATGATTTTGTTGTATTTTATAATCTTATTCTACTTCATTTTAGGCATTTAGATTGCATTTAGGTGTGTATATTATATTTTTGTGTTCATTTGCATATAACATGAATTGAAATGCACATTTAAAAGTTTAGAGGTTAACAAATGAAGATATTCCCATAATTATGTGAGTTTAAATCCAAATAGAGATAAAAACTAAACATGATTGACCATTTTTGCAATTATAAAAAATAGCTGGAATGCACATTTAAAAATTTGGACTTAATTCATGTGGTTTTATATATACATTTTGAGAGTTTGGGGTAAAATTGAGAACATCTAAGAATTAGAGGATTGAATGTGCAAAACCATGACAATTCATCATTGTTGCTCGAGCTTCTTCTATCATGTGAAGACTGAAGAGTGATGATTCTTGATGGTCGTCACGGTGGTTTATGTCTAGGAAAAAGTTTTCATGGAGGATAATAAGCTCACATGGATCGAGTTTTTGTCGATCTGAATAAAAAAAAAAAATGTGACGGAGTTGTGTGCAGTGGTGGAGAAGAACAAAAGATGTTGTGACATAGGAGATATAGTAGTTTGGTGGACACAAGTTACAAAACACAATTTGCAATTTTTTTAAAAAGAAGATCTCCACCAAAAAAGAAGAAGGAAGAGATCTGTTCTAATATTTTTTATTAAAAAATAATTTGCTGACTAAAAGAAAAAAAAACAAGCAAGATGTTTCTAGTTTTGATTTGGTTAAAAGAAACTACCTCAATAGCAGTAAGTGTCTTTTAGTGTGATAAAAACTCAGTGACCTAGGATGTAAATCACTCTTTATAATAAATAAAACACAAAATAATGCATTGTTTTGAACTAACAGCGGTGGCAGAACAAATGTATTTGATGACAGCGGAGAAAGGGATGTTGTTCATACAAGAGATGAAGGAGGGTATGAAGAAGTGAGAGGACAATGGGTGGTGCATGAGAAGACAGCGGTAGCAATTAAATAATATATACCATTTTAGCTATGTTTTAGTAGATAGTAACATGAAACACACATCAATTATAGCATTAAACGTGCAAACCACAACAAAAAAAATTACAAGTAGTATGGGTATTGTATTAAGAACCAAAAGGTTAAAAGCCCAAAAAATATTATGATTGTATAATATTTATTTACAATATTTCAGCAGGATTCATCCATTCTATTGGTATATTGTTACTTGCTTGGGTTTTTAAATACAATGAAAGGTATGGTAAAAGATATTCATGTGTTGATATTGAAAGAAACCAAATAAGATTTCCATAAAATAACTATTATATAAATATATACAAAACAAAAATAACATACATTGATTATTCTTATGCCTAGACTACAACAAGTTATGAATAACATTCTGCCACACATGATATACACGAGAACTAAAAATTAATATTTAACTATTCAATATAAATTTCATGTTTATACCATACTAGTATGTCTCCCGTGCTTCGCACTGGCATGTTCAATATGACACCAAAATGAATATAAAATGTTAAATTTTCTTTATCAAGCAATAAAACAATAAATTTATTCAGGGAAATCATCTCTTACACAAATACAACTAAAATTGTAAAACTACTATTGTAGATAATTTAAGTAGGTATTTCTTATAGTCTTTAGTTCTTCTCATGTATATTTCGGTCTTTCTTATTACTCTTTTTTCTTTCTTCATTTCCAATGTATATATTATGAAGTTTTTTTCTGAGAAATCTACAAAATTTAGTAACATTCTATAAGAAAACTAAAAGTGTATGTTGATCCAAAAGTAAACAAAAAAAAAATATATTATAAGATTATAAAACATATTTAAAGTAAGAAAAACCAACCTGGGGTTTGGTTTGATCTTAGAGAGTAAACATGAGTTCTTGTTTCTACCGCCGTTTCTTTAGCTTCATTTTTAGTTTTCTAGCTATCACTGTACTTTCTTATGTTTGTTGCTCTCAAATTTATATTAGAGACCTGTTAAATATGCTTTAGGTGAGATTGTTGCTTTTCTTCCTTGAATAATCACCATTCTATCTAATAGACATTGCCTAGCGAATCGAAGATTAATTTAGTCCTTTTTTTTTACTGAACATTTTTTTTTTTTAAAATGATACTGATCACATGTATTAGTATTACCTTAAAAGGATAATTATTAAAAGTAGGTAAGATGAGATAAAGATCCATGAAAAATCAATATGATGCAAATTAAGATTTGAGTATTGAAAAGTTTGGGAGTATTAAATCTCACTAACCTGTATATTGATCTTCATCTGTCAGCTCTGCACTAAACTTCGCCATAAAATATTTTTTTTTCTTATCCTTGAAAAAAATATATCTTGAACGTATCATCAGAAACCATCGATACGTCTTGTTAGAAACTGAAATTTCATCACTCATTCACAAAAGATCCAATGAAGGTATTACAAAAAATTGGGAAAGTACACATGCAGGTAGAGAGTAGTTTATAATAATAGTATCGTGAGTCTAACCTCCTCTACAGAGACAATAACAGTTTTGAAAATGGTGTGATCGTGAAGTAGTGGGAGAAATATAAGGAATTTTTGGTTTATCCAAATTTTTAGTTTCTACAGAAAAATAAATAAGATTTTAGTTACGCTATTTCTTTTTATGTGTTTAAGTTTTTCTCACTGCATTTGCATTTAAAATAAAAATAAAATAAACATATTCCATGTGTTAGAATTTTATTGGCTAGATGACTTGTGATTTAGTATATAAAGGATTAGGACTATAAACATAGAATAGAATGCCACAATAAAACCATCACACTCGAAAGATACTTCCGTCATTATATAGAAAATTAGGGAAGTCTGTGCTTAGGGCAGAAATTTGTTTCAATATATTTAATTATGTATGGAATAGTATTTTGTAATTTTTTTAAAAAATTATTACTTTTAAAAAAATATTACAAAGTTCTAAATATCATAATTTAGATACATTATACATCTAAATTTTGTAAACTTATAAAAAATATTTGTAATACTTTTATTAAGAATTATATTTGATTTAATTCTAAATTTAGAATAGTCTTTTTGTTTGATGTTTGAGTGGGTTAGTTGATCCATAATTTGTGTGTTTTATGTCTTTTTTCTTTTGTTTCAAGAAAGAAATTTAATAATAATTATACTTTTAGCTTAATGTTTTCATTAGAATAGTTTAATATGTTTTAAGTTTTATTTTATATTTTATATTTTCTATCTTCTAAGAAACTCTAACACATGTGGTAGCAGGTTGTCTTACAATAAAACCAGCAAATTCCCATGGAGAATCACCACTGGTGAGAACTCCAACCATACACCATCACCGACGCCAACATTGTAAGCAAAGCACTCAAGAAGCAAAACGAAGATGGAGACAGTTCAAAGATTAGAACCTCGGAATTAAAATTAAGATATATAATGTACAGAGGACAGCAGCATTTCCTGATGTAACAGAGAGAAAATGTCAACGTGGTTTCATTTGCCGGTGATGAATGGGTGAGCTAATGCCTGTTTTACAGTCAGCCTCTTCTCGGGATCAAAGATGAAAATCTTCCCTAAGAGATCCTTGAAATGAGCTAACATCTTGGGATCCTCACCAGGGTAACCTTTAATAATTGAATCAAAATCTTTTGGCTTTACATTGACCATCATTCTCTTCATCATCTGAAAAGAAAAAACATAACATATTACTCACAGCCAATTGATTTCAAACTGCTAAGTGTCAGAGAAAACATAAGGACTGGGTTGTTACCTTTCTACTAACAGTGTCCTCCTCTGTAGCGTAAAAGTTCAAGTCATGATCCAAGTGCTGATAAATAAATGCTCTCTGTTCAACCGCAAGCATAAGTACTAGCGTTTTAAGTACACAAGACAACCATCAAAACTGTTTCCGGCTCCGTGCTTGCGCAGGGATATGTCACTAGTATCATTAACGATTAAGTTTCATTTGACTGGCGTAAGACGCTTTTAAATTTGGTAGTGAAACATTAAGAAGAAAGAAAACATTTCAGAATCACAAATTATATCTTAATCAAAACATGTACACTATATTATATTCAAGTTCATTTATTTCATTTGTGTTGTGATTTCTGATACACTTAATGGTAGTCAGAAAAGTTGTTTAAAGTTTGGATAAAAATACCTTGAAGATGAGATTTCATGCAGGTTTTGAGGGAAGCTTTGTTATTTTAGTGTCAAACTTAGCAACTAAAGTACAAACATTAACGACACTTACGCCAAGCTAAACTGTTGTACCTATTAATGACTGGTGTTTAATAGGGAGTATAAGTAAAATTACAAAATAGAATGAGACTAAGGTGAAAATTAAAGTAAGAGGACATTAAGTTTTTTTAAAAAATGTAAGAGACACATTTATTGCTAACTAAACCTAAAAATATCATTGATGATTAAGTTTTATTTGACGTAAGAGACTTTTAAATTGGGTAGTGGAAGCACATCAAGAAGAAAGACAACATTTCAGAATCACAAATTAGATCTTAATCAAAAGATTACCGATTATATATCTAACTAAAGTCAGAAAAAGTTATGAATATTTTCATGGTAGGAATAGAGGAGTCTAAGAAATGTTACCTCACAACACAGTTACAATATGGACAAATTTGTTGTAGCTTTAATTTTTTTTTTCAAATCTCCGGCGATAAACATTGATTTTAACTATTTGGAAAGTGAAAATAAAAAGAATAAAATAGGATGATGCAAGAGTGTATGTGGGATTATCGTCGCCAGCTAGAAGATCAGAATTTATAAGATTAATGTAAGTATTGCCGAAACATCTCTATTTGGAAGTTAGAAAGTTGATAAACGTTTTGAAATTGAAGATGCATGTTGATGGAGTAATTATTGATATTAAAGTATCATATGAGTTACCTTTAGTTTAAGAGGCTTTTGATATCTGTATTACAAAGTGAATAAAAATATTTGAATATCTATAATAAAAGATAGTTGAATGTCATAGATTATTATGTTTGGCCACTATATTAGTGTATGGCCAAACTAATTAAATTATCTAGTTTGCATATGATTTTTTTGGGTCAAATGTATATTTTGTTTGTGAAGTTGTTTTACTAAAAAAGATGTGCTCGGTAATAGTTTTGCGTTTGGTTTTTAAAATGATCATAAATTTTAAGAATGGTGCGCCAAGCCAATATATACGATCAATTATATATATAAAAAAATATAAATTAAAATTAATAATTAATAACTCAAAACATTTTGTAGGATCCACAAAGATAATGAGGTGGACACCTTTAAGAGAAATTAATTATAATATAGATTTATTTCATCATTTTTTACTTGTATATTCTTTTGGTCAAAAACATTTATTTGGTCTTTAGATTTTCCTATATATGCGTACAAAAGTTATATATCTATATTAAATAATGTATTTATTACTAATAGATTACAGGTAATCGGGTATATATATATTTATATAATATATATGTGCATAAAATATATGTATATATATATATATATGGAAAAGACTATTAAACAAACCACCTAACAATAATTTTAACTATTTCTATAATTTAGTTTATTTTAAAAACATTTTGCATTGTTGATTTTTGTTTTATATAATTGGAATTTCATCTCAAATGTGAAATTACAGTTTCCACTTTTGTCTTTTTGAACTGAAGAATTTTAGTTTTGACACTTTTTCTTATGTTTCTTTTTATATATTGCTTATGTTTTTCTTTTGCTTATTTTGTTATATCTTTCCCAATGGTTTGTTCTATTTTAAAAAAATTCAATTTTGAAACATATTCATAAACACATAAAGATTGAATTAATCTCTGAACATGCTAGAAAGCTTTATTTATTGTTCTAGAAAATGTATGATATATCTATACTGAATACTTCAAAAATATTAAATTTGTATTGTGTATACATTGATCTACATATAATTTAGATAGTACCCCAGTGTTTACTCATAATCGTATTTATACAAAGTTCAAAACTTCTTCACAAATTATTAATATTAATATTTTTGCAAGAAAGTAAGTTCTAAACAACCTAGCGAATATTTCTTGGCTTCTTCTAACTTTAATTTATAACAGTTTTGTCATTCTATGAAATGAGTCTGTAACTCCCCATTAAAATGATGGTCTCAACTTCTTAGATCTTTTTTTTTCAAAAAAAAAAACTTCTTGATCTTCTTGTAGGGTACATTTAGATAACTCCTCTGAGATTTCAAAAATGACAAGCCAATCATTTTCTTAATGGCCACTAATTTTTTTAACTTGAGCCTCAGTTTTTGTTCATTGAACTTTGTCTTTTTGGGATTTATAAAAGTTGCTTTAATTTTTTGTTTTCTTCTTTAATGCATTGTACCAGTTTGATTTTTTATTCTATTTCCCTTATAATGCTTTTATTTACTCTGACTTGAAATCAAATCAAACCAAAGGGCAGTTGATAGAGAGTAATAATAGCTAGTTGATTAAAAGTTTTGGGATGAGTTCTCAAGAGCTGAAGAAAAAAGAAAAAGGGAAAGAAATTGTGACTTTCGAAGAAAACCCTACCACTTCCGAAGTCTCCATGTATTTCAGTGAGCAGGGAATAGCAGCTCTCCTAGAAGCTAATAAGAAAAGTAATGCTGACGAAGTTAGTATGCAACAAAAGAAGAGTTCACCTTCAAAAATCACGCCATGCATTTTCTATACTTCAGATGAAAAGGCCCGACTACGGTGGTCAAGCGACCTTCATGATTGCTTTGTCAAAGCCGTGGATAAACTCGGTGGACCAGACAGTTAGTAACACACATTCTTCTCTATAAAACTTACACTATTCTGCTTTTGAGTTCTCGTTCCTTCGCTTACATATTCATTTTATTGATCTACTTTAATTTTGCATGGTATACCCATCTTTAGTCTCTACATTTTCATAGTTTCTATGTTTTTTTTGAGTTTTAAGATTTTTGTGAGTTCATGCATGGATGTCATCTAGGGTGAAACTGTCCTGTCTTTATATTTGTGATCGGCATCTCTATGTGAGTTATTATTTTACAAATATTTCAATTATTAGGATCATCATCATTCTTGGTATTTTTGTAGGAGTAAAAAGTGACTATAATTATTTTGTGTTTTCTAGAAAGTTTACAAGAGTTCGAGATACATATGTTTTTTTTCTAGATACTAGGAAAGTATATATTGGCTACAATTTTTTCTGTGTTTTCTAGATTATAAGTTTGCAAGGGTCTCAAGATACCAAGACTTCATTTCACTGATGGTCCTGTGTTGTTCGGTTTATTAGGCCAAACCCGCCAACCATTTTGTTTCTGGTTCTACCATTTCTTAATTTAGACTCCAGTTTAGTTTTCATGTACTATTTGGCTTAAGATCTTTAAACAATTTCAGTCCGTGAATTATTGGCATAGCCACTTTAATCGAATCATAAACACAGAACCCATAAAATTTATTTGTGCAATAAAAAAAAATTGTAGATAGATAATTTTCACAACGAAAACAATTGTAAATACATGACAATTACGGTATTCCTTTCCTTCTTTAATTAGATTGATTGACCTTAGATCATCTGAACGATTAAGGAAGAAAGTAGTATATGTTTTATACATATGTGATTTACTATTATTGTTATTTAAAAGTACATATGTGATTTAAAAGGGTATAGACTATATTTAACTTAAATTTCAGAAACGAATAACCATTTGTACAAACTTTCTGCTTCTTAGAGGAAAATAAAATATGAAAGTAGTCTCTAAGAATTGTAGGAATTTTAGATAAAGCTTTGAATCTGTGCTGGTAGTATTGTAGGAATTTTAGTTGTTAATATTTTATCTTAGCTAATTTATTGAAGCAATAAATTAGGAATGTTTATGATTTCTCTCAAATTCTTTTTGTGGCACATAAGTATTCGAATAGTGCTGTTGACAGAAAAAAAATGGATTTACCTTGGATTTTTGGATACATGATCGAAAAGTATCGACGTTACCCGTTATAAAATGGATGAAAACTTATTTTTAGCATTTTAGCAACATGACATTTATATATTGTGAAAATCAATCTATAATCATATATCGGTCCAAATCTAACTTCTGATATACGAAAAAAGAGAGTATTTATACCATCATTGTTCATTAGATCTTTCTTACGATGAATTGTTATCCTGAAGGAGTAAAACATTTTAAAAGATTGTAGCATGGTTGGTGAGATGACTAAGTTCATATACACATATGTGTAAGTACATATAAAAGAGAATAAAGAACTATATGACATCTACTTCTGTGACTACAGAGGCAACACCAAAAGCTGTCAAAGATACGATGGAAGTTGAAGGAATTGCACTTCACCATGTTAAGAGTCATCTTCAGGTATATTATCCTATCTTCTTCATATGCATCAAAATTAAGTTTGAGTTTTTGTAATCTATTTAACACTCAAATCTTCGTATCTTTCCAGAAGTTTAGACTTGGAAGATGTAACATACGGGATGAAACAGATCACTATAATACACGTATGTTTCAGCTCCGTTGCTTTATGTTTTCGCTTCTATGTTTTCTTCTTTAGTACCATTCTTGTCGAAATTCATTTTAACTATTGTTTTGACAAAAATATAAAGGATGAGTCGTATATATATAAAAATATACCAACCATCTGCTTTTGTACAAGTCTTCTTTCTAAAGTTTACATATATATAAATGATCATATAAAATTATTGCTGGTCAATTTTGAAACCATATATATATATATATATATATATATATTCATAACTTATAAACTTTAAAGTTAAATACTTTTGCTGATGTTTCTATTCTATGGTATCTGTTTAAGATATTAAACATATATTTTAAGTAAAAGGGTATTAGAAACATTATCTTATAAAAGTAACTTATATATGAAAAATAGAGAAAATTTCTCGTTATCCTTTACCTATTGCTTTTCATTATTTTTTATTTAATTAATTGAATCTTGAACACTATATATGTGTGTATATATATACAAAAAATTACACGAACATATCAAATGTTTTGTATTCTATCTTGTTTCTAAAGGTTATAGAACTGGTCGACGTATGGATAAAGCATATGGTGCATCAAATTCACCTCGCCCACAAGTAAACATGTAAGATAAATAAATAACCACATAAATATAGATCTCATAACTTAGAACAAGTTTCTATAACAAAACTGGTCTTATCATGACATATGAGATCTCTAAACATAATGATACAAAATTGAGTAGAAGACCCAAAGTTATGGGAGATGTGAAGCCAAAGAAGGCAAAAGAAGACCATGGATCACTTTACATGCTTATAAAGGTAGAATTTATTATTATTTTTCATTAATCGAAAAATATGTATATCGAATTGTTTTGCACTACTTTCTAAAATATTTTGTAGCGCGATCTATATTTACAAAGATGTCGCGAGGCAGAAAGAATGCAAATGACTTTCGAAATAGAAAATAACCATAAAATGTTGGAGGCACAGCATTTACAAGCAAGCATGGCTCCATCTATAGCCAGTCAACACATGAACCATATTTCAACAACCACTCTTACAACTCAACCGTCACCATCACAAACATTAGATCAGTTGTTAACAGACCACTACTTCGGAAGACAGACAAGTGATACACAACAACCAACTACTATGATTCCACAGACTACCACTTCTATTGAAATCTTTTGCAACAACAATATGGCGCTTTGTCTGCCCAAGTGTGAGTTACCACAGGAGACAAGTATTACATGTTCAATGAACGAGCCACAACATGTACATACATCAGTGATACATTCAACTCAAGGAAAGCCTCAATTTAACAGCAGCCACAACTACAACATGGATCAAGGTTTCATTCATCCGTATGTGACTACTGAGTCACAGTTGATACCTGGCTCGTCCACTATCACAACTAAGCCAGAACTTCATCACAACGATGATTGTCTCATTCACGACTCATATCGCAAGCCAAATTTCTTACCACAAATAGTTGAGTTGCTTCATCAGGTAATCACACTTTTTTGACGATTGATCTTGCAAATATGTAGGAAATCACACAGTCTTTACAAAGTATTTTAGTGGTAATTGTTTTAATTCTTTAGGGTACTTCCAACATCACATTTCCATTCTCGACGACGGCACCCGAACCATTACAAACATATGTTCCAAGCCATACTTATAACTATCCTGAATACAATACTCTTGAAAGGATTAAGACCCAGCTCAGTGCATTACAAAACTTAAGCACAAGGAGCATTCAAGCAACGACTTCTCGTGAAATCAACGTATCATCTTCTGTCACAAGGGATGATGAGGAAGATCCAGTGGATATGTATATTGACTGGGGTTAATATGAAGAACTCGATATTGATGAACTAGATCCAGTTGAAGCACTCCTGGCTTTAGGTTTTTGAATAAGTCCTTAACCTTAATTTTAAAAGTCTCAGTACTGTTGTGTTTTATACGTTGATCAAATGAAGCATGCATTATAAAGTCAGAAAACTTGATTTACCTTTATCAGTTTAGTTTTTGTTTTGCTAAAATTTATCGGTTTACATAAGAAAAATAACAAATTTAAGTTGGAACTGTGACGCGGTTTTTTTCATCATCAACACTACGCCAACCAAATGTTTTCTCATGTCTACCCTTGGAAATTCTGCATGTATTCATCAATAGAATTTATTGTATTTATATTTTCTCTTCATAGGGAATTTTAAAAAATAACATATATTTATTGTTTTATTAATAAAATAACTTATATTTTTAAAAATTAATTAGAAGATATATATGGTCTAATATCTCTTGTCCATAGTTATACCAAACAAACTGAATTATAACAGTGCTGTTGACACATAATCATTAACAAATTGTTTTGATAAAATAGCTATGTTGTTAAATCTGTTGCAAAAATAAAATCTGTCAAAAGCGTGGTGCAAAACTTTTTCCTAAATATGGTAAATTGTTTTTGCGGTAGAATTGATTGTCCCATTTTATCTGTAAACAGATTTTAATGGATACATTTGGCAAATGAAATAGACATTTTGTTATAAATGATAGATTTTATGTTAGGCTTAATTTTTCATGTCCGATTTGCGTAACCAGTTTAAATTTGCAGCATACAGTATCCTCTATATATTAATGGAAAAAAGATCTGTAGCTACACCAACTATTGGTGAATGTATCTTAAACCAACTGAAGTATTAAAATATATCTCCAACTACACAATCTCTTTGAAATGTATCTAATTAACCATGCGGGGTCTAATTAGATCCACTTAAAAATTTTCAGGGTCAAATCGAATTTTTATAACTTTATCTCACCCGACCCAGAATTTTTCAATCCGACCATTAAAATTGACCCGACCTAATCTCTTATCTATTTTGCTTTCTTTTTTCACGATATCTTCACTTCTCAGCCACAGAAAGAACAAAAAAAAAACGTGAAGATGGAAAGGGGCTCTGGATCATCGAGGAAGATAAAGAATTTTTGTCAGAGATTATGTTCTTGTGGATTACCTGTGACTGTAAATCAAGCTTGGACGGACAGAAACCCAACTCGGCGATTCTATGGATGTCCACGTTATAAGGTATGAGATTTATAATTAGATTCCTTAATTAGCAGTTCAGATGTTAAATATTGATTTGATATGCAGTTTGGATCTTTTGACAGCTGGAAATGAATGCAATTACTTTTCTTGGTTTGATGAAGAAGAAGGTACACTAAGGCAAACAAAAGCTTTGATTAAAGCACGTGATGAGATTAAGAAGAAGGATAAAGAGATTGAGAAGAAGGATAAAGAGATTGAGAAGTTAAACAAAACCATAGAAAAGATGAATATCGATTTGGAGAAGAAACAAATGGAGACAATGAATATCCAAGATGAAGATGATATTGTGAGAAAGTTTGAAGAATGCTATGTTTAGTGAAGTGTAAGTGTCTAAATTTAATGATGGAACTTGTTTAAGTAAGTGTAAGTGTCTTAATGAACTTGTTTAAGTATGTGTAAGATTTTATGTATGTTGGAGTGGTAAATTGTAAGTGTCTAAGCTTAATGAATCTGTTCTTTATGCTAATGAGTTGAATGGAAAAGTCTTGATATCACAATAAAGAGAGTTTAAATAAGTGCATCCGAATTTAGTACACAACAAACCAATGTCAAGTCTTAGCTGATACCAAACACAAAACAACATCCTAATTTAGTACACAACAAACCATTGATGCACCACCTTAAGCTTAGCCGATACCAAACATAAAACAACATCCTAATTTAGTACACAAAACAACATCCAAAACAACATCTTTAAAAATGTCATCACCACATCTTCAATCATCAGAACCAAGTTGGTTTGTTTGCGCCCTTGTCGATGGTCCTTCTTCTAGTTGGTCATGAGTTCCTTGAGCTTTTCAGTTGCTTGAGTTTCTTTGATGCGCCTTCTTTTTACCTTATTTTCTTTAGACTGAAAAAAGAAAAAAAAAGAAATGAGAAGGCACTAAGAGAAATACAAAACCAATACAACTAAAATGGAAGTACCTCATTAGGACATTTCTTGGAGTTATGTCCTTTTTTCACTGCATACACCACAATGCATTTCCCTTCCTTTTCTAGACACATTTGTTTCGGGCTGTTTCTTACACTTCTTTGGTGATTCATTAACACCTTTAATACGTGTTTTACCTTTTGGTCTACCAAGAGGACGCTTATAAGGTGGTGCATCAATTAAATCCCCACCAGAAAACGTCCAAAACTTTGGTCCATTTATAGCCCGCAATCCATGCCTATAAACGTCTTGCCACTTAGATGTCAAGTAATAATCTGAAATGAAATCATCAACTTCCATACCATTCTCTCTGATTGCACACACGGCATGACAACAAGGTATCCCAGTCAAGTCCCACTTTCGACAAGCACAAGTTCGCAGATTCATATTCACGGCATAACCATCCAGGTTCTGGACAATCTCAAACTCACCACCCGTACTTGAAATTGAATAACAATTCTGCGCTTCATCATATGCCTTTGCGATCTCTTTTCTTGCTTTTGGTGTGTATCTCCCTATCTCACCATCAGCAGTTTTGGATCTGATTGCAACCCTTTTCATTGCGTCTCTTCTTATCAACTCCAACATCTGCACAAAAGGCTTCTTCCTTGCAATCTTTAATGTTCTATTGAAAGACTCAGTTAAGTTGTTATGTGTGTCGGAACAACAAGCACCAACCCTGAAAAAAAGCCCTACACCAAGGGTGATGATCCTTCTTCAACAGCTCCGCATAAGCTCTGGGATCATAGTTTTCAAATATTTTCGAATTCCTATCAAAATCAGGTTTGTTGTAGCTACTTGCAATCCGCCAAACAAGAGTTTCAACATGTCGGACTTGTGATTCTTCTTGAGGTTTGAGTAAACGTGCCTTGCACAAGATCTATGTTCTGCTCTTGGTAGCTCAACTGCCACGCCATGGATCAATCCTCTATGCATATCTGAAATAATGGTAATCTGCTCACCTAATCCTAGCCCCAAGTCCTCCTTCAGTCTGTGAATAAAGCACTGCCAACTATCATTGCTCTCACCCGTTACCACACCCCAAGCTACTGGAAAAATCTGGTTGTTTGGATATCTACCTATAGCTATCAAGATCAGTCCCTGCAGTGAATGTTTGAGGAAGGTTCCATCCAACCCAATTATGGGTCTGCAGTTTTGCTTCCATGCAATCCGTAATGAGTCAAAGCAAACATAAAAACTGCTAAAAACATGACCTCCGATTACATTTCTAGTGGTGTTGATCTCTATAATCGTATCAATGTTTGACTGTTTGAGCTCCACCATATAGTCTCTCAGCCTTGCAAACTGCTCATTACACTCAGCTTGTAGCTTATCAAGTGTAATTCTCCTTGCATTTTGCGATTGAGGAACAGTGATGATGATGTTATAGCTGTCCCTCATTTATTCTTGGATTGCCGGTCCACTCATTTCTGGATTTGTTCTCATCTTTTCTAGCATTAAATCAGCTATCACAGGAGCCTTTATACTCTTGCACCGACCAGTTGGGTGACAAGTGTGCTTGTTTTAATACACCTTCACCATCCACTGGTTAATTGGTTTCTCTACGGAGCAGTAGATACGCCAAGGACAACCCTTTCCATTGTAGTGAGCACCAATCTTTGTTTTCTCCCATCTATCATACACCACATTTTGTCTAGTCTTCAAGATGTAAGAGATCACCTGTTTCTTGAACTCTTCTCCACTGGAAAATGTCTGTCTTAAGCTGAGTACACCATCTAATAACCCTGCGCGAGCCATCCTTTCAGCCTGTTCCTCTTCCTCATTTGATGATTCTTCAGTATCTGGATACACTTCATCATCATCAGGAATCTCATCATCATAGGTGTTATTTATCACATCAATATCTTCCTCAACATGCCCATCATTCTCATTGCTTTCATCATCTGTAGCTCTCAAATCGGACCAACTATTGTCTTCACTTTCCTGAAATATTACCATTTTCTTCATAATCTTCATCCTCTTCATCTTCTTCGTTTTCATGCTCTCCTACTTCCTCATTAACAATGCTCACATCGTTCTCATGCTCTCCTTTCTCAATCATTCTCGCTCCCACTTCGACCACTGTATTTTCCTGCGCCTCATTCACTTCTTTTTCATTGATTCTCTCATCTTCACCTATCCTTTCAATGTAAAAAACTATTTCTTTCATCCAACAGCCTCCAGTCGTCAAATTCTTCTTAGATTGATCAATATTGTCCGACAAAGCCTTCCTATCTTCTAAATCTTCAAATGGTAACTTATACCACATATTCCCCAACTCCGTTTTGTGCACCATTTGAAACACCACATCTTCAAAGATTGTCACTCCATCAACTTCTAATACCTCAAATTTTCCATCAGCATAAATTAACTTACCATCCTCAGTTTTGAATTTTCCTGAATGGTAGCAATTCACCTTCACTGTAATTTCTCTGAAAAAAATCACCAAGAACAGAGTAAACATCTTCATTGAGGCATTTTAACGAACACGTTATATGCTATTTTGAAAATTGAACTCAGACTTACAAAAATCACAACCAAAAGAAGAACACAAAAAAATGTGGAATGTGTGGAAATCAAAGTACATACCTCATGATTTATATTACAATCCACACAAAAACACTCTAATAATCTCTCTTCCTCTTCGCATACGGTTTCAGTTTGAAGAAATCATCAGATTTTATCTTCGGATTTTGTTCTTTTTGTGGCTGAGAGATATCGTGAAAAAAGAAAGAAAAATAGATAAGAGATCAGGTCGGGTCAATTTTAATGGTCAGATTCAGATTCTGGGTCGGGTGAGATAAGTTATAAAAAATTGATTTCACCCGAAGAGTTTTAAGTGGATCTAATTAGACCCCACATGGTTAATTAGATACATTTCAAAGAGTTTGTGTAGTTGGAGATATACTTTAATACTTCAGATGGTTTACAATACATTTGTGTAGCTAGAGATCTTTTTTCGTATATTAATTGAGAAGCATTACAACAAGTTTTAGTAGACACGTGTCATCATGAGAATGCTTCTCAAATTTACTAGAGAAAAATGTTGGTTCGTATAAACATATAATATACTTTTGTTAAACTAAACATAAACCTATTATTAATGATATTCATTATTTCCTTAAATAAAATTTACGGAATTACCTATGGTTATAATATACATATATGACAATTAATGATTCCAATATGAAGATTTGATAAAACAATTTATAGCCTCTACTATTTTTGTTAAACTTATATTGTGAAAATAAATTAAACAATAACATTAACTATATAACAAAAAAAAATTAGATTTTTTTTATATATGTTATATTTTGAATTTTTTAAATGATTATAAATTAATAAAATATTGAAAATTTCACTTATAATATTTTTGATTAGTAGTTTAAATCCCCTATATATTAATCCTCGAACATTACAATATTCTTTTGTAGCCACGTATCACAATGAGAATGATTTTTATAACTCTTAGAGAAATATGTTGGTACAACTAAACATATGTTATATTTTTATTATACTAACTATCATATTTAATTAGTAGTGTAAAAAATAATATATCATATTCCTTCCTTAGATAAAAAAACTACAGAATTACCTAATATCATTAACATATGTATCACAATCTTACTATACTAAAAGGGAGATATACTTCACCCTCATGCTGCCACATCAGCAAAAATAATGCTTATCCGTGTTGGGCTTTTCGTTTGGGCTTGAAATTCTAAATTTATGATTGTTTTTCGACAGCCCATTCGGCCCAGATCCTGAGAAGATAGTGTAACCCTGTCATTCTTGCCTTACCTCCTTTCTTCTACACTCATCTGCGGCTTGAGCGATTCGGATTCTCAACCGATGACGATTCATCAACACCAATCCATCACTCCAGTCGATGTGTATCAATTAGGGGAAGTTATTTGACCACGTCATATAAGCTACAGAGGGAAGAGAACTATTTGACGCATCCATAGCGTCCCACTTCGTCTTCACCAACTTGGTTCTCAGTGAGGTCCGTTACGTTGTGCTTTCTTTGATCAATCAATGGTGCTCTTAAATTCCTTCTAAGTAGTTTCGGTTCACCTCCCTCTCTTTTATGCTCATATATAGATTGCTCAAATGCTTCGTCTAAAATTACATGCAAGCAAACCCGAAAATCTCCAGTGAAGAATCGAAAGCTCAAGAAAAAAATCCAACCGAAATTCCACCCAAACCCGAATTAAGATTTTGAATCTTAAGTTATGGTGATGATCAAATTCTTTTTTTTCTTCAATGGTGTTGATAACCCCTTTGAGTTTTGATGTCAATTCATTTGATCAAATATAAGGGATTCTCACAATTGTTTTTTGTTTTGTTTCGATACGGTTGAAGTGCCGTAGTGATTGCTTTAAGGTGTGAAGATAAATGGCTCTCGATTACGATCTCTGAATGAAAACACGAAGAAGGGTCAGTATGCCGTAAGCGGTGAGCTCTAGAAAGAAGGCAAAAAGGTATACACCTTTGGATCATCTTCCGCCTTTACATCTTGGCTTTACTCTAGAAAAAGAGACTTGCAATAAAGACATACATGTGATCTTCAGTTCGTTTAGGACTGATTTGGGTTGAATATTACATAAGCTGCTGACATTTCCTCACCACGTATATATAATTGTAGCCATCCATCTACGTTGAGACTAGATATTAAAACTAACAAACAATTTTCGCAGGTGGTTGCTCTCAGTCAAGCGTATCAGCTGGTTTCGATCATTCGTTACGTGTATGGGACTGCAGATCTCACAGTGTTGAGCCGGTTCAGTTTTTTGCTCATTTCTTTCTTTTCAGGGAACCAAATCTCTGGTGGATTATTTCAGAACTAAAATCTTAACCAGCTTTTGCTTTATTTGATGTTTTTTGGTTTGTTTCAGATCATTGATACGTTTTTGGATACAGTTATGTCAGTTGTTTTAACAGACTGAGATTATTGGTGGTAGTGTCGATGGAACTGTTCGAACCTTTGACATGCGTCTCGGTAGGTATGTACAAAACTACACAACAAGAAAAAGGAATCTGTTATTATTTTTTTTTTTTGGACAGGAGGAATCGAAAGAGCTGACTCTGAGTTTTGTTTAAATTTGGAATCAGGGAGATGTCAGATAACTTAGGACAACTGGTTAATTGCATATCGATATCAAACGATGGAAACTGCGTTTTAGCTGGTTGCTTGGACTCTACTCTGCGTCTACTTGACCGGTAAACGTTCCCCTGTGAATTAAAAAAACTGCAATTTCTCATCAAGATTTTCTTATGAATATCTTTGAAACTACAGAACCACAGGATCCTACTCCAAATCTATAAAGGTCATATTTCTAAGGTTAGTCAACATAAATTATCCATGGCTGCTTAATTGATTCTTAGGTTGATGGAATCAATGGGGTTCTTTTTTTCTTTTTTCAGATTTGTGATGATTTATTTTGTTTTTACTCAGGTGGTCTGGATCACAGGGGCTAACCAAGGGGTTGGTAAGTCGGAGTTTTTTATGATTATCTATAAAGAAAAGTCTCCATTTTTTTTCTATATTGTGGATGCAGCAGCTCATGTGCTATGTCTTCTGTTTATAGGGGAAGCTCTTGCGAAACAGTTTGCAAGTTTAGGTGCCAAGCTTATTATTTCTGATAGGAATGAAGCTGAGCTGGTTCGGCTTAGAAGTGAGCTCAAAGGTACTAACTTCTTGCACAAGTCTCCAGTTTTTTTTAAACTATTGAGCACTCTGTTTACTATGATTGACTGACTAAGCAGTGTTCCTCTAGGTAAATATGCACCAGAACATGTCAGGGTTTTTCGTTTTGATTTAGCAAGCACTAGCATCAAAGTGTGGCTCAGAGATGTTCTAGCGGCAGCAGTGACTCATTTCCGTTGGGGTGGTGTTGACTATTTGATCCACAACGCTGCCTATGAGCTTCCGGTTAGTAACTTCCTTGCTATAAGTTTTGTTATCTACTCAATAGTGGTATCGAAATTTCGAGCTCATGATTTAGTGGTAAAGACCACACACTCTCTTTCCTTTTTCCCTTTGTTTTTAAATTCTCTGAGTAAGTATTTGTTTTGATATTTTTTTTCTATTCAATTGTTTGTAAGGTTACAAGCGTGAGTTATCACCCCAACGAGGATTGCATGTTGACTTCTTCAGTGGATGGTACAGTTTGTGTCTCGAAAAAAACGATGTTAATCAGGTTATGCTCATATGGTGTCTCTGTTTTTTTTCTTCTCCTTTTTCCGTTTATTGGGTTACATTATATAGCCGGTTCATGGAGTGAAATCATTTGGAAGTTTGAAGCTTAATAAAAGTGAAAGATCGTTGATATGTTATGGATGAAGTCCAATGAATGTTGGTACATTTTATAATTTTCTTTAAAGTAATCAAATTGTTTGATCGTCCACTGAATTTACAAAATTTAATAATGTTACTGGATCCGCGTGTTTTTGTAATATTCAATATCTTAAAAGTTCAAGTTTTAGGTAGGATTATGAGACTTTAATTATACTCATACAATTTTATGTTTTACAGGAAAAAACTATTTCAAAAAATATACATTTTTGTATTTTCATTCTATTTGATCAACTAACAATGAACAAGTCTAAATTTTAAAAATATTAATTGTTTTTTTAATTCTTACTGGTCTAGACTTATTAAAATATAAAATCACAAAATATCCATTTATAACTACGATTTAATATGTTTTATCAATGTGTGTCAAAATTGTAAAACATATATTATTTGAAACAGATGGAGTAGTATATTAGAATTTAGATTAGTAATTTGTGGATTTCGTATTTTCATTTCATTCTAATTAACCTTCAAACTAATTTTTATTCAAAATAAAGATTGTTTAGAATTTTAATGCAAAATTTATTAATTTTATATGTTATATAATTTTTTATATTCTCCGGTTTATTGAAATGTATTTAGGCGTACATATTTGACAATAGTATAAATTTCATAGTATATTGAAGATAATTATATAATTAAATTATTCATTAATACCAGTGAATTATATTCAAATATTTATTTCAAGCTGAAAATAAAGAAAAAAAATCAAATTTAAAAATTAGTTAAATATAATTAAATATATAAAAAAAATTCACATACAAATAAAAATGATAAATGGAATAAATTTAAATATATTATCCGAGCGTAACGCGGAGAAAGGATCTAGTTAATGTAAATGAAGAATAATTTCTATTCTTTTCTTAGATAAAAGCTATGGAATTATCTTTTATGATAACATATATATCATAATTAATGTTTATGAATAATAAAGATTCGATAACAATTTTTATCCTCTTTATATTAATCATATAATAAACAAAATTATATTTTTTCTTATATGTTATATTTTGAATTTTTTAAACGATCATAAATTACTAAAAATGGTAAAAATCTCACATTGAAAATTTTGTGATCAATGATAACGATTTTTAGTTCAGCCAATTGTTTTTTTTTCTAATGGATCTTAAACCGTTTATAATGATTAACTAAATATATCGCGCATAATAGAGTGTTTTTTATTTAAAAATTATTGCATACCCAAAATCGATATGAACCATCATCCGTTTTGCTTAAATTTTTGTTACAATAAAAAATATATGGTTGGGCAAAAAAACTGAATCTAGAAAACCGAACCAAATCTAATCCAAAAAGTATTACAAATTTTTAACCAAAATTGGTTAGATATCCAAACGGATTCGAAATATGGTATCTAGAGAACCAAAAATAAATCGATCTCGGGTATATGAGTGTACTCGAACCAGATTTATATACTTAAATATATTAATTATTTTTAAATTTAACATCTAAGAATATACAAAATACATGAGACTTTTTAAAATTTTCCAAAATACTTTAAAATATATAAAATAGTAAAAGTACATTTATAAAATAGCTAAACGATACTCGAATACCAAAAATATTTGAAATATTTATTGATGTTTTTGTCCAAATATTTAAGATAAACCAATTTATGTTAAGTTTAAGTATTTTTGGCATTCATTTTTCAAATTTATATGTTATATATTATTTTTACTTTTAGATTTTGAAAATTTGTAGTATAAATGAATTTTAATGAACCTAAACCAAATCCAAACCTGCAAAGATTCGAACCAAATCGAAAAGATATAAACCAAACAAAATCTAACCGAACCAAAATGGTATCCAAATGCTCATCCCTAAGAAAATGTAAAAAAAGTTATTGATAGCAAAAATATATATTTAAATATAACATATTTTAAAAAAGTTCACCTTGCGCATAGCGCGGATTATCATCTATTGTACTTTATATTTGCAAAGTGGCAGACCTTAAGATAAAAATCTAGTTTGAGTAAATCAAATTTAATTTGATGTTGAATTAAACCTGGTTTAATTTAGTTTCAAATCCAGTTTATATCACATTTTAACTTAAAATGTCTAAATACAGAGATAACATGTTCAGATTTTTGTGAAGATGACATCTTTAATATAAGTTGACAGTTTGTAACAATGAAAAAAATTATCAAATTCACACGATATAATATTTTATGAAAATATAGTAACATACATTTAGTTTTATGGTAAATATAAAATATATATCACTAATCATGATTTGTTTTAATTTGGAAAATAAAAAACAAAACAAATATCTGTGGATGTGTAATTTGCTTTTATTTGACCACATATTTACTTAGTTTTGATTGTTATTACTTTCCACATTTATACAATACTAAAAGGGAAATACCCTCAACTCTTAGCCTATCCACGTAGGACTGGAAAATTACCCAATCAGAAATTTCTTTTTTGCCACATCATTTGAGCTGAGTTATAATGGGCATTTTTGGGCTTTAATTAAAAAATATATCAGTCCAGCTCCGTCGGAGAAAACGCTTTTATGGCTACAGTTTCATAACTTTCCAACTTCGTCTTCTCAAATCTCTGAGTTTTAGCGTTACTTTCAACCTCTTATGATTAATCCTCTTCCACAATTTTTTCGTCTGTTTTGCTTTAATTTCGGAAGAGATTTAATAACTCTCTTCATTCAGTTTCTTTTGAACGTCATTTTCTTTCCCTTGGATAATTCATTCTACATCCAATCTTTAAGATATAGATTTTTCTTCAGCGATGTCGTAACCGGACCTCGATCCGTACTGTTTTCTCTTTGCAGTGGCCAGACAGTGAAGTGCGGTGCAGATGCAGCAAAAAGAGTAATCCCCATGTACAGTATTTATTATGACAGCGATAAAGAGTGGAAGAACGATGAACCCATAATTTCATTGCATTGACATATGTTGTTGAAGGTTTGACAACTTTAGATCTCTCTGAATCGTTTTCGGTTTACTTATTATTTCGTTTCCCCTTTTCTATTTCTTTGGAAACAATTAGAGTTTTCACGATGCAGAATACTACGGAGCCATAAATTCAAGAAAGGTTAGAGTATATGCCAGCACACCTTTTTGGCTTTTCCATTTTTTTCATGTTTTGGTATTGAAACAGTGTAGAGTATATGCCAGCTTAGCTATTGCTTTTATGGGCTGCTGTTAAAGCTTACAAACTTATAGTGACTATGCTAGCTTTGATAAACATTGAAAGTGTCAAGAAACCTAGAATGTATAGAATAGTTTCTTGTATTGATAGAGGTCAATGGACCGAAGTATATATACAAACTGATTTGCCCTAATATCACGAGATATGTACATAAAGATAATAGGCATATTTACATAAACGAACATAACAGAATATACGAAACTATATTCGTATATATCCTCAATACCCCCCCTCAAGATGAATAAAGAGTAGTCCGATAAGGACTGTGTAAAGCCATATTTCAGTAGAGAAGAAGAAAGTTTTTGAAACCAGCATCTAGGAGCCTGTTTTAAACCATAGAGTGACTTCTTTAAGAGGCAGACCTTGTTTTTATCTGAACCCTTGAACCCCGGTGGTGGACGCATATAAACTTCCTCTTTCAAATCGCCATGAAGAAAGGCATTGTGGACGTCCATTTGATGAACCTCCCAATTACGTGACGATGCAATCTGTAGAAAAGTTCTTACAGTAGTCATCTTTACCACAGGTGCAAAAGTTTCTTCATAATCATCCCCCTCAACTTGGTTGTTTCCACATACAACCAACCGTGATTTTGCACGTTCTAAGGTTCCATCTGCTCGAAATTTTTATTTAAACACCCACTTACAGCTCAAGGCGTGTTTACCTGGAGGTAAGTAGACAACGGTCCAAGTGCCAAGATCCTCAAGAGCTACATATTCATCTTGAATTGAGTTGCGCCAGATCTCATCAAGAATTGCTTGTCGATAAGATGTAGGTTCTTTTAGAGATGAGATTGCGGTGATAAAATGACAATGGCTTTCAGAGAAACGTGAGCAATCCACAGAAAACTCAAGAGAATAAGGAGCCGTAGTAGAGGTGGTAGCAAACGGGGCAATAGTCTAAAGAACATAGTCTTGTAGTTTAGCCGGTATGTTCTTTGTACGTAGGCCACGTCCAAGTTCTTGTATCACTGGTTCAGGTGGAGGAGGTAAGAGACAGTAGAAGGTAAGTCTGAAACAACAGCAGAAGTATCCGTAGGAGACTGTGACGAAGGTACCGACGCTGTTGGAGTCGTTGCAGTATCTGGTGTAGGAGATGCCGTATCGCAAGAACCATCAGGCGACGGAGAAGATGGTTAAGGAACAGTTTCAGTTTCAGTCGTAGAAGTCGGATCATGAGAATGTTCTGTCGATGGAGCTGGAGGTACGTTAATGTCTGCGGAAGGTAGTGGTGTAAGAACAGAGTCCATAGGAGTTGTAGGTTCCTCAGGAGCAAGCGGAATCTCTGTAATGACCGGAGAAGATGAATCAGACGATGCAGGCGTGGAAGAAACCGATGCATATGGAAAATCTGATTCACAAAATACAACATCTCTACTTGTAAATATTTTGCCTGTGTCTGGATTAAGAACTCGCCAGCCCTTTTGGCCATGAGGGTATCCAATAAAAACACCTTTAATACTCCTTGCTGCAAATTTGTCTCCTTTGTGGTTCTGATTATGCGCATAACAGAGGGATCCGAACACTCGAAGATGTGTGATAGGAGGTGGCCTGTTATAAAGAAGTTCATATGGTGTCTTTCCAGCAAGTAAAGGAGTAGGAGTTCGGTTTATTAAGTAGGCTGCAGTCAGTATGCATTCGCCCCAAAGGGCAATAGGAAGAGAAGCTTGAAACAGCAAAGCTCGAGCAACATTCAGAATATGGCGATGCTTTCTTTCGGCACGACCATTTTGCTGGGGGTGTGCCTACGCAAGATGTTTCATGAGCAATGCCTTTCTCTCGAAAATATGACTGCATGCACATAAATTCAGTTCCATTATCGCTGCGAAATCTCTGTACCTTTGTGTGAAACTGACATTTAACCATAGAGATGAAGTTACGAATGGTCTGTGAAACATCAGTTTTTGCCGATAGAAGATATAACCAAACATTACGAGAATGATCATCGACTAAGGTGAGGAAATAACGAGCACCACATCGTGCTGGAGTTCGATACGGTCCCCACAAATCGCAGTGTACCAATTCAAACAAAGCTTTAGTTTTATTAGAACTCGTAGGAAAAGAACATCTAGTCTGTTTGGCGCAGATACAAATCTGACACACCTTATTGCGATAAGTACTATCATTAGGAACAGAAATAGGTAAAAAATCCAACACTTTAGAAGAGGGATGTCCTAAACGGTGATGCCAAACTTCCATAGACACTGACTTGTCTTAATGAATTGCTCCAGCAAACTCCATCCCTCGTAAAAAATACAGACCATCGTACTGCTCAGCCACTCCAATCAGCGTCTTCGAAATGCGGTCCTGTATCAATCCAAGTTTATCAGTAATCTGAAATAAGCACTTTTTCTGACGTGCTAGCTGAGAAACAGAGATCAAGTGACACTGAAGTCCAGTGACAAACAAAACATTCTGAACTGTAAGAGTAGAACTCAAAATTGCAGTCCCTTGCTGTGTTGCAAGAGTAATTCTGCCATCAGGTAATTTTACTGGTAATGGAGCCGTATCAAGTATATCAATCAAAGAATCAAGTGAACCCGTCATATGATTCGTAGCTCCTGAGTCAAGTATCCAAGAAAAGTTAGAATTCATACCGCTCAAAGTATTAGTTGGTGTCTTACGCCCATTCAAGAGTGTCACCAATGTTTTCCATTGATCATCGGAGAGACCAGTAAGGCGAACGCGGTCGGATGAAGTGACTGCATTGGCTGACACTGCATTCACTCTTGCGGAGTCAGTAGATGGACGTTGTGATGCGGAGCTAGTTCCACATCCAGCAGCTGATGATAGTCATCCTCTGGGTCTGTCTCCCCACCACTCTGGATAGCCTAGAGTGCGGAAACAGTTCGATGCTATGTGACCTTTACGACCACAACTCGTACACGTAAGTTTCATTCTCTCTTCTTTGGAGATGTAAGGAGTGCTCGAGGATGAAGAGTAGCTGGGGTTGTGGGTAGTACGAACTGCGTGAGCCATTGTCTCAACTTTCTCATCAAGAACACGAGTCGTATGCTTAGAGTCTTCATCTTGGAGCAACGCGCTGTATGCGTCATCAAGGGACGGGAGAGGATCACGTGATAAGAGATTTGATTTGACTGAGCTGTGAAGAGACTCATCCAAACCTTTAAGGAACTCATGTAACTTATCCTATTCCCTCTCCTTCTCAAGTTCAGCTCCAATGGGGCAGCCACACTTTTATTGACACGATGCTCTGCCAAAGCTGTCCAAAGTTGCATCAGTTTCCCGTAGTAAGTTTCAATAGACAACCCTTGTTGTCTGCAAGTTTCTAGTTCAGCCTTAATGCGTTGAACTCTCTGTCCATTGTTAACAGAGTATCGACGCCTAATATGTTCCCAATAATCACTCGCAAGCTCAAGGTGAGAGAGATTGGAGCGAACAGTCTCCGTAATGGTTAACTTGATCCAAGACAGAACCAAGGCGTTGTTGGTCCACCAATCGTCGAGATCTTCAGAATCTGGAGGAGGTCGAGAGATGGAGCCGTCAACGAAACCAAACTTTTTCCTAGCTTTGAGCGCCATACGCAGATTTGTTGACCACTCATTGTAGTTAGAACCTTTAAGCAGAGGTTGAGATATGACGGAACCCGGATTATCACTAGAAGATAGGTCATAAGGTGATATGGTCTTCCGTCGAGTCTCAACACGCCCTTGTGAAGTTGCCGAAGTCTTCACGCCTGATTGTTCCGTAACATCTTCGCTGTCTTTGCTTCCCGCCATATCGTATTAGAAGGAAGAAGGTAATCAAAGATTGCAAGAGTAAGTAATGAATCGAAAAAAATAAAAAATTTATTGCTCTGATACCATGTCAAGAAACCTAAAATGTATAGAATAGTTTCTTGTATTGATAGAGGTCAATGGACCGAAGTATATATACAAACTGATTTACCCTAATATCACGAGATATGTACATAAAGATAATAGGCATATTTACATAAACGAACATAACAGAATATACGAAACTATATTCGTATATATCCTCAATAGAAAGAATGATGATTTTACAGTGGAGCAGAGAAACGTCTCAAAGGTGCAGTGGATAAAGCTAAAGAGATTGTTCTCAAGACGAAGAACACATATATGATATACGTTTCAGCAATTTTTAAAGCGGCAAATCCAAAGGTAAAAACGTATTAAGAGCATTTACTCTTTTATTCTAGCTCCGGTTTAGTTTATATGATGCCTAACAATTCTAAAACAGAATGAAAGATGTTCACTGAGGATCACGTTTTGAGCAGGATCTTGGTGGATCTCTGGGGAGAGATGCTGCTACAAGAAGAGGACTGTTATTTGCAATGGAAGCTTTACTCAATGAATCTGGACAGAGATTCTTCATCTAGATATAAATAGATGACAAGTTTTCAGTTGCTTGCGAGTCAAGACACTCATACTATCTCTGTCTTTTAGGGTTTTGGGAATGTGGGTTCTTGGGCTGCCAAGTTAATAAATGAAAAAGGTGGCGGTGAGGGATGTCACATGAGCAATCAAGAACAAAAATTGAATCTGATATCTCTGGTTCGCAAAACAGAGGAATCAAAGGGTTTTGATGCTGCTGATTCTATCAACCCTAATTTGATACTTGTGATATTCCTTTCCCTGCAGCTCAGTTCCATCTTGATTAAAAATCAAGACCTGTAAAACCATTTCCTCTCTGTTTCTAAGTAAAAAGAAATAAACAACAAAATCTAGAAACCCTTTCTTTGTCTAACCGTATACTTACAGAACCCAACCTGTATAAAAAATTGCAGGACTCATTCATTGGAGTAGCTAGAGGAGAACTAGACACTTAAAACTGCCAAAAAAGCCCATACTTAATCCAATGGAAAACTTGGAGAAAGTTTATTGGAAAAGTGCAGAGAAAAAACTAGCATAGAATAAGAAGAGCTCAGGTTAGTTTTCTATTACATGGCTACAGGGAAAATGTGATGCAGCTTATTATTGTTGAAGAGAGCGGGTGGAGTTTGGTTATTTGACCTGAACAAGAATGAAATGTGTTTGGTCTTAATGTTGATTTATTCACTTTTTTAGGAGCTCAATCTGTTGAACGCCTGAACGCATCAAAAACATTCCCCTGTGGGAAAAGGGGATCAATATGATGGCCGCATTGGAGATTTGTAACAAGAAGCTGAGAAAGAGGTATGAAGTATCATTTATTTAATCTTTTGAAATCTACTTTATATAATCAAATACACGTCTGAAACTTCTCTTTGTTCATTTTAGGTTTTGGATGTTGGCTCAAATGTGTCACCTCGAAAAGAAAACTTTAATCGTAAAAGAAACATCATTAGCTTAGCATGTGTATCATACTGGAATTCAGTACCCGAAGAACAATGGGAACAAAGATACGAGAGAGTCTCCATAAAGGGAAGGATTGAGCTTATCCATAGCAATGCTAGAGTAAGAAAATGAACCGCCAATTTTTAGATCATTAAAATGAAAGCTTATGTTCTGGTTTTTAACTCTTGATAAAAAGAATTGTTCTCATTTCCAATTCACTTATCTACGAATATTATCAATGATCGAGATCGAGGTGGATATGGACAGTCAAGTTCTTGCAGCCGAGACAGTCAACAATACCACAAGTTATTAGATGCAAGTTAAATCTGAATGTGTTAGAATATGAGGCTCAAGTAGAAACTCCATTATTCCAGAGGAAAGCACTGCTCTACGGATATAGCATATCATGGAGCTTGACAAACTTGAAGAGGTATATAATTCCAAGATCACTTTACATTCAAAACAAATATATAACTAGTGTAATCTTCCAGTTCCATTTGGAATAATCTTCCAGTTCGGTTTGAAACAAAGCAAATCATACTTGCTTTCGGTGTTAATGTCACTTTTGTGTTTATTATATGAGATGCAAAAATGAAATTACAAGCGGAAGAAACTGACGAGGCCAAGAGATTTCTCAGCTCACAACCTGATCTATAATCAACAAACAAAACAGGTGAGTAAATAATCATCATGATGATAATCTTCAATCAGCACAAAATCGTTCATCCTCATGGAAGACAATCATCTCTCGGTGGCATATGTATGATATTAATAATTTCTGCTCTTGAAACTGCAAAGTAGAGTTGCCAGTGATATGGGACCTTGGAATGAATGTTCTGTTAACTTACAGTTTAATAAAAAATGTCTTATTCCTTTTTAAGTATTTACCAAAAGAGCTGCATCGGGATATAAGTACACTGTAAAAACGTTACTCTTTAGAACATGTGTGTATTAATGATGAGCATATGATGATACATGTATGATATACAGAATCTACGCTTTGGAAGGACCAACGAAGCTTGATGTGATCAAGACACTAGAGCTTTAGAAGGTTTTGCGGATATCTTAAAGTTTCTGTTTTGATATGCCAAAGTTAAGTGTTCTAATAATATCTTAGTTGTGTGCTGATTTCTGTCAGGTTTGGTTCAGTATTTGCAAGCTGTGGATTATACGTTAGTAAGTACTAAGGAAGAAGCTGTTAGACGGGAGGAGGTTATGGGAAAACATTATTAGGTTTTTACTACTTTTAAAGAAAGAGAAATTGTGCTTATGGATTTTTCATTCATGTTTGATGATAAGGTCTTCGTTGTTTATGTCTACAGATGGTAAAAACAATCAGCCCTGCCTACGAATTGACTGAACAGCTGCTCCATGAGGCCAATAAGGAGATAAAACTCAACATTGCACCAATACTAAATGCAGAGTACAATGGCAAAGAAGAAGAAAAACATGTGTTCCTCATCCTTTGGTGTGTTAGTTATGGTAATCATTTTCTAGAGTTTAAATCTTAATCATATTTTAAAATAACTTAAAATAGGTGGTGAAAAAGTAAAAGATCATATTCCAAATAATAAAGAGAAAATCTTATAAAAATACTTCAACTAAATTTTGTTTAATATCCAAACTGATTTGCTATTGGATTAATATTTTAACTAATTATTTTGTTTATTTTGATACACATGCTCATTTAACTACCCAATGTATGCTCATTTTAATCAAATTTTTTAAAAAATTCCCAAACCAACCTTTAAAAATCTTTAAAATTCAAAAACAAATCTAAAAAGTTACAAATTTTATTTCAAATTTAGGAATTAAGTAACTAAGTTCCAGATAAAATATTAAAATTTAGGATTTTTTTAAAATAAATAAATTATTTTAAACTTCAGAAAGCAAACTAAATTTTAAATGTAAACTCAACCTAATATTATCCACAATTTAGATACTTTATTCCTAAAACTTAATAAAAATAGAAATTTTAAGATGTTTTGTGCATTTTGAAGATTTTTTAAATTTTCATTTGAACTTATAAGTACACTTTTAAAACTAAGTGTAGTAAAATGAATAAATAATTAATTTAGATATTAAATTGAATAAAAATATTAGGTGTTAAAATTTTTAATGACATTTAGTTGATGTATTTTAATGGATTTTCAATAACAAATTAAAAATATAAATAGTTATTAAGTGAAATAAATTCAAACAATTCAATTGACATAATAATAAAAAAATCATTTAAAATAAAATAAACTATTAAAATATATAATATGCGCGTAGCACAGAAAAAATATCCAATATATTTAATTATGATAAATTACTTCATTTCCTTCATTTTCAGAGATTTGTTTCTTTTCCAACAGATTTACTTGACAGTTTAATTAGTGCATCACTCATGTGTTTCCTTTTGAACACAGAATTGTTTCATTTTTAACACATATGAACTTGACTGCATGTAAGCCAAATCAAACAAACCTATCTAAACCGAATTTACTAAAATAATCAAGAAAATTTTGTCTTTTTACTAACGTTAGAATTTGATTGTGATAAACATAAGGGCATGACCCTAAAAAAGTCTAACAACAACCTTTCTCACCTAAGGAGGAAATGCAAATAAAATAGTGGCAATATTATAAAAGAAAGAATCATATGTCCCTCTATTAGTTTATCTTTGAATATGGTTGAGTAGCCATGATGGACCTACCAACACAATTACGATTGAAATTATCCATCTCTCAATACACTCTTGGCAATACCCCGCACAATCATATTAGTTGAGAGCTTTTCCACTTCAAAGGATACACTCATGAAGCATGTTCAGAGTAGTAAAAATTGCTCCAGCAGAATCCTATAGCGTTGCCATTGAGATGGTCCCCATCTTCTAGGGTTTAGGAGTTCCTGTTATACGTCGTTATGGTCAAAATCTGAATGAGATCCTTCAATACCCTGAGTTACGGAAATATATTGTAAGGAAATAACTGAACTGTATATTATTGAATTGTTTGTCAAGAGAGAAAGTAACTCGGAAAAGAAGACTTCTTGAAAACGTTTGGGATATAACTGGGACTTTTTGCGAAAATGGTCTATTTCAACCTGAACTTTACAGGTTGTGCATATTACTTCCTAAACTTTATAATAGTGTATATTTTATACTAAGCTAAACAAAAATTCAAAAATACTACATAAACTTTATGTGTCGTGCCTTTTTATTCTCGAACTTTTAAGTAATGTCTATTTCATATGGAACTACTGATATACCATGAATTTGACCAACTTTTAGTCATGGTATATGAGTATTTTATTAACTATTACTATATTATAGAGTATTTTAAGTATATTTATAGGTTTAGTAGTATTTTGGAAGAAAACAATTTTTTGTTTTGGAGCATTTTGTAGAGAAATAGAGAAATCATCCAATTTGGATATCGACCAACACATGAGGTCGACATGGAGTGATTAAAATCGATCGATACGCACTCTGATATTGATAGATGCCAAAGGCGCAAATGCCAATTCGCGGCCCAGCAGACTTGAAGCCCAAGACTTCACCAAATTACAAGATTACCCCTAACGAGTTTTAACCTAAGTATTTAGACTTTGCCATGGTGTTTTATGCAAAGAGAGCTTTCTTGTATTCTTATTTTTCACAACAAAAGGTTTTTAGTATTTTTAAAGTTAGGAGAGAAGATCCAAAGAGATTTGTGATTGGAACTCCATTATTATCTATCTATCTATCTATCTATTATGCAGTTTATTTATCTTGTTTGTGTCATGAATTGCTTAGCCATATCTGAGTAGCTCACTTGTTAGAGTTAGGATTTAAATAGATTAAGGGGATTAGCCCTAGCTATAGGATCATCGTTTGATGTGATATTTATTAATAGAATGTTTTTAATGCTTATGTTATAGACTTGCTTATTAGAAACCTGATCTAAGGAGTCTAGATTGTTTGAGCAACCTTTAGAGAATACTAAAAATCTTTAATCTATTCTATTAAGCTAGGATTTGCCAGAGTTTAGCGAGAGTTTGATCTAGTGGTATTTAGTGGGCATATTTAACTCACGCATAAAGCTTAACTAGGAGCGCGTCGATTGATTCTCCCTTTGGAAATCGATCGACGTAGTGGAAAGTGAATCGATTGATATTCATATAGAATAACCGATCGACACTGCTATTGATCGAACATCCTTGTTTGGGTCAATAGATCTGGTTAATAGACTTATTCATCAAGGTGAATGCTGATGAATTTTTTATTTAGTGGTTGAGCTCTTCAATATCATGCATACAACTGTTTATTACCTATAAGATTATAATAATTAATACCTGAATAAAAACCCTAGGTCTAACACCTGTCCAATTAAGTTTCAACCCTTAATCAATTTAGTAAAGAAACTACCTTGCTCAATTAGTATATTTACTGCTATTTACTTTAATCTCATTATTGTTGTTTACTTTAATGTGCTCGCAGACTTCATAGTGGAGCTCCCGATGGGAAGTACGTCCAACCAAGAGCCGAACTCGTCCTGGATCTTGTACGTTGACGGATCCTCGTCCAAACAAGGTTCTGGGATCGGCATCCGACTTGCATCCCCAATGAGAGAAGTATTGGAACAGTCATTCTGATTAATTTTCCACGCTTCAAACAACGAAGCTGAGTATGAGGCCTTGATCGCAGGACTACGATTAGCTCACGGACTGAAGATTCGTAACCTTCACGCGTAATGCGACTCCCAACTAGTGGCTAGCCAATTTAGCGGGGAATACGAAGCAAGGGACGAAAGAATGGAAGCGTATCTGATCTTGGTAAAAGATCTAACTCAGAAGTTCGATCAATTCGCTTTGACTAGAATTCCTCGAGCAGAGACGCCCAGGCAGACGCTTTGGCCGCCCTAGCATCCAGCTCGGATCCTGGTATGAGCATTGTAAATCCCGTTGAATTTATCGAACACCCTAGCATCGGACCGCCCATAATCATAAACCTGATCAACGAACCAGAAGACGAGGTGGAGGAAGGCCACCCGGTCGAAGATCAGTCCGATTACGGATTCAATCGTCCGTGGATGGAAACAATCCTCGCATACATAACCAACGAAGAACTTCCGTCAGAAAAATGGGCGGCCCGAAAGATAAAAACCCAGGCCGCACGGTACGTCGTAATGGACGGAGAACTTTACAAATGGAGGCTCTCCGGACCACTGATGACTTGCGTGCAAGGGGAGAAAGCGCAGCGGGTTATGCAGGAAGTGCATTCCGGATCTTGCGGGAACCATTCTGGCGGGAGATCCCTCGCAATAAAAATCAAGCGCCACGGATATTTCTGGCCGACGATGGTAAAAGATTGCGAGGATTTTTCGCGAAAATGCGAGAAATGTCAGCGGCACGCTCCGACTATTCACCAACCCACCGAGGTCCTTTCATCTATCTCGGCACCATACCCATTCATGCGGTGGTCGATGGATATAGTCGGGCCAATGCACGCGTCAAAACAAAAACGCTTCCTTCTGGTCCTGACCGATTTCTTCTCTAAATGGGTCGAAGCCGACTCCTACGCAAGCATCAAAGACGCTCAGGTAGAAAGTTTCGTATGGAGGAATATAGTCTGTAGACATGGAGTACCATACCAAATCGTGACGGATAACGGATCCCAGTTTATCTCGACTAGATTCGAAGCTTTTTGCGAAAAATGGAAAATACGATTGACAAAATCGACTCCAAGATATCCTCAAGGCAACGGACAAGCCGAAACTATTAATAAAACTATCCTTGACGGGCTCAAGAAACGCCTCGACGCCAAAAAGGGAAAATGGGCCGAAGAACTCGAAGGAGTTTTGTGGTCGCACCGCACAACCCCGAGGTGAGCAACGGGCGAAACTCCTTTCGCTCTCGTATACGGAACGAAATGCATGATTCCCGCAGAAGTCGAATTCCCAGGAGTACGTAGGAGACTGCTCCCAGAAAGAGAAGAGGCAAACAACCTAATGCTTCTCGACGAACTCGACCTGATTAACGAACGGCGGGATCAGGCACTCGTTCGAATTCAAAATTATCAGCAAGCGGCCGCCAAGTACTATAACGCAAACGTACGTAACCGCAGATTNGAAAGAGAAGAGGCAAACAACCTAATGCTTCTCGACGAACTCGACCTGATTAACGAACGGCGGGATCAGGCACTCGTTCGAATTCAAAATTATCAGCAAGCGGCCGCCAAGTACTATAACGCAAACGTACGTAACCGCAGATTTCACGAAGGCGAGCTAGTCTTACGAAAAGTCTTCCAGAACACCGCAGAACGAAACGTCGGTAAACTAGGAGCAAACTGGGAAGGACCGTACAGGGTCATAAAAGTAGTCCGACCCGGAGCATACAAAATCGCAAACATGCAGGGCATCAAAATTCCCAGATCCTGGAACGCGATGCACCTCAAAAAATATTATCACTAGGCGGCACGCCCGCAGAACACTGAACTTTGAGACGGCTTGATCCCCTCGAAAGGGTACGTAGGCATCTTGTCGCAAGATAAGACCAGCTGTCCCCCGCGTTCAAAAAGGGGGGGAGTAGGTGAGTATACGTATACTCGTATACTCCCAAAATTTCAAAACTCAAAATTTCTCAAACTTTTTCAGCAAACGCATCGAAAGAAAAAACAAAATTCTGAATATAGCGAGACGTCGCCAATGTTCGGAAAAAACGTTCCTCTCCAAAAAACAATAAATAGTCCGTCCGCGACTATAAATACGCAAAACTTCTTAATATACGTATCCTTCGCGAAGGCCCAAATTGTGCAAACATCCACCGCTTAAAAATAGTTCGTTACTGATCACAACGAACTCGCAACAGTCTTAAACAAACTTAAGTTATCTCGCAGAGATAGCTCTCGAACACCCGACACAAGGGTAATAGCGCTATAAAAGAAATCCAAACTTTTGGTCAGCACTTCTGGGCAACTTAGAAATTGTTCCGGGTGAGATGCTCGGTTCCAACCAGACGAATCGTATAAGCCGAGAACCTATCGTGGATTCTAAATCGGTATGGAATCAGGTTAAAATCGCAACAGGCAAAACGAAAGCCGACTAGTCATCGCACAGCCTTAAACCCGAAAGTAAACCTAGGTCTTGCCCTAAACCCAGTACATTGGTCGCTAACGTCTCAAGGGATGAATCGAGATCCTAAAGGCATGTCTCTTCGTCTATATCTAAACGCACACTCGATTTACTAAAAATCCTAAAACGATCAAACGAACAAGGCGATCCACTAAGGGAACGGAATGCGAGACGACAACTCGCGGACCTCCCACAATATCGACTCAAATTAGAAGGTTCAAATAAAACCGATTATCCATTACGAAAATAAAAAGTTGCCGAAGCAACAGGGAATTCAAAGCCATAGAAGGCCAGTCCCAAACAAGTACAAAAGCCGCACTCGGCCAGATACATAAAAATCTAATTTAAAAAAAAAAAATCTCGTAAGAGACTACAACTTTAAACATTTTCCGCATACTGAACCTCATCTTCATCCATCGCATTATCTTCACCCTCGATAGCAACCTCTGGATCGTCACCCTTATCCGCATCAGGCTGAGGTACGTCTTCAGAAGCGAGAATCGGATCGGGATCGCTCCCCTCGACAGGAATAGACCTTTCCGTCACACGGACAGCTGATTCCTCAAAACTCTTCATCTTGCGCTGAAGTCTGCGCAGCTCTGAAGCCTTGGACTTCTTTTCATCCTTCGCTTTGATCAGGGAAACCGCGGTCTTTCCAAGGTCACGATCCAGGTCGCTAATCCGAGCTTCGAGTC